>JAPDSC010036683.1:264433-284596 GCA_026290005.1 Latrodectus geometricus
ATAAACCTTAATTAATGCTGATTTGAAATTTTTTTTTAAAGTTGCTTAGGCAGCGACGTAATTAAGTTAAGCGATATAAAATACCACGTTCCAGAACTATTCTCATTTCAAGAACGGAGGTATGTGGCTCTTTTCTTTCTCTTAAAATTGCCATATATGCGTAACCATTGCAGATAAAAAAATATCTACTGGATCGGATTACACATTTTATTTCCAGTCTCATAGTAAATGTTTTAAAAAGTAAGAATATTTACTATTTCTTCGATTTTTTAAAAATGTATTGCTTTTTCCCATGGCAGAAATCAGTTTTTTGTTTATCCCATTGCAGTGCATACTTGGGAGCACGGATGAAAAAAAATCTCAACTGAAATATATAATCACTTATCAAATAAGCAAAGAATACCTCCAAGTGTAACACATCTCATTCCTTTTTTTCTGATTAGATAACTACGCTGAATTACATGATTTTTTTTTTCCTTTTAATACAATATACACATTTTTAGTTGCATTAAATAAGTAAATTTTCCTGACTTATTTTACTCATTACTTAATGCAAAAGACGTTTTGGACTAATCTTAATAAAGAGATAAAGGTATTAAATATTTTTGCAAAATATTATATAAGTATCGTTACTCTTTCAAACTGCAATTTTTTTAACCCTAAAGTAACTCGATATATAAAAGCTACGGCCTGCTAATGCTAGCAGGCTTAGTCCGCTAGTTGCATACATTTTATTTAATTATACATACAATGTTTACCATAAATTAAGGAAAAAACACGGAAATGACGATAAAGCAAAATGTTATGCGTGGAATTTAATGAAACTAATGCACATTATACAACACATAGGAAGCTACAAAATAGCAGAGAAAGAAATCACCAGATAATTATGGAGTTCTAAAAATTAGCATATGTATACAATAAACAAATGGGAGGTTAAAGTTTGGTATATGAAAAGTACGTTTAACATGGGGTATGATCTCCTCAAGAAGCAATACAGCACATGAAGTGATATCTGATGCTCTCAATCATGTGGTCTATTAATTGTGTAGGAAGTGCGAGCCTTTGCTCTTCCAAAGCAGTTGAAAGCATGGCTAGTGTCCTAGGAGGGGAATTGAGAGAAACTACTTTTCAAACACGCTCAATTGGGTTATGGTCCAGTGATTGAGCTGACCATAGCTTGAGCCCAATTGTTTCTTGCTTAAGATAAGTATCCATGATGAGAACCCTGTGTGATCTCGCCTTATCATCCTGTATCACGAAAGAATCACTTATCGTCTCGGCATAAGGGTGCACATAAGCATCCAGCATTTCATTTCTGTAGGAGTGAGAATTAAAATTTCCACAGAAGTAACATGGAGGTCCGTGCTTGTAGCCGAAGGAATACCACCCCAAACACTGACTCTGCCTGATCCGTATGCATGCCTGATCCGTACTCTGCTTGATCCGTATCCGTATTCACGGATGTTTAATGGATGAAAATGCGCCTATAATCACTTTAAAGGCTAAACCTAGACTCATCCATAAGGAAAACAGCTTTCCATTGATCACGCGTCCAGTGGACATGTTGGCGTGCCCATTGTAAACGTTCCCGGCTATGGCGTGACATGAGTGGTACGCAAATGTCTGGTCGCCTCGCATAAAGACCACGCTCGTGAAGCCTTCAACGCACAATGGATCTGGATACCAACCTTCCAGAGTTTGCAGATATGGAATATCTGAGTTTAGCTGAATTTGCAGCTCTATTATTTCATGCACATAATTACAAATATCTGTCATCGGCACTCGTAGAAGCGCCTTGGCCTCCTCTCTCGAATATGTGAAAATGAGCTAATATCTATAAAATAATTCTCCTGAAAGAGAGAGAGAGATAGAGATAAGGAATGAGAATATTCAAAGACTTTACAATAATCTTCGGTTGTTAAGCTATCTGTTACGCGGCATTAAAGGAATATAGTATCATTGCCTTAAATATTTATAGGAGAAAGAAATGTTTTAAGAGCGTTATGACTAGGAAGTATGTCTCGAAAATACTTCAGAAGTATCATGAAAATTTGAAATTCGTTTTAATGTTTTGCAAATACAGAAACTAAATTTTCATTTCTTTGCGATTATGATAAGACAAATATATATATATATATATATATATATATATGTATAAGAATTTGTTTTACCATATGAAACTAAATTGGAAAAAAACTAAGTTTTTTCCAATTTAATTTTGTGTAATTTCCAATTTAATTATATATCAGGAAAAAATTTATTTCCTTAAATTTTTAATTTAAAGAAATAAATTTTTAACTAGTGAAATTAATTTACATTAGTTAATTTATATATTGCAAAGTAATTTTCATAAAAATTAAAAATGTTTTAAATAATTGACAAATTACTAGGAAAAAATCGTAGAATTTTAATATCGATAATACGATAGCAAAACTTTTAAGCTGTGCATTTTAATCAGTTTAGATGAAACGGATTAAGCACTTTTCCTTAAATATGTCTATTGCTAAATCTAAACTCAGTCCACAAGGATCATATGGGAGCCAAGGCTTACAGAGCTCATTTATTTTCATGACCGAAGGACCCGGCGTGAGAAGCATATATCCCGGATAGGTGGTTAGCCTAACTCAAAACCCCAAATATTATTTCCTAAAAATGCTTGATACTCAGGTTTGTCGAATTACAGAAAGGCTGAGTTTACCTGGTCTAGGCCGAGGTCCAAACCTCGAACCTGTATTTTGGAAGCGCGAAGTGCTACCACTGTGCCATAGTTATAGAATAAGGGTCATATACTACAGCTTTGGATAAACAACTTTTGAAAAATTAAACAAGACTCGAGTTTTAGAAAATACACTGCTGATTATTAATGTTAGTGCTAATAGAACACAAAATATTTTCTAATGCAGAATATACATGCATGATATAAGGAGAAATTAAAGTTATATAATTGGCTTTCAACATACGGCCAGCTGAACGTTATGCGTAGATCTCGCATTTAATCAGTAAAAGTGGATGTTACATCCTTGGACATAAAGTCGAAGTTAAGCTTAAAAATAATTCGTGCACTTCATTCCATAAAGTTGCAACGCTACAGAAGTATAAAGTTTTGGGAAATGACGAGCATTTGCTTATAAGTTTGTCTTAAGCATACAAATAATTACGCTCAATTAATAGATTTAGGAAACTTACTCTGTCTCAAGCAAGTCTTTATATCGTAAAAGCTCAAGACGATAGATGAAACACATGCGGTTGTACAACATTTTGTGGCAAAACAGTCCCTCATATCTAAAAAATCTTGCAATCAGTTCTCAGTACATAAGAAATGTGATAGTAGTCATAGCTACCGACAACCAGAATTATAGATGTCTTCAATGATTAACATTACTTTGCTTGTTTCGAATGACGATGAATGCAAGCTAGCAGCTTCGGTTTACGGGTTGTTTTCCGTACTGATACATCCATCATGTCATTGCAGAAGTGACTTAGAGATAAAGTTACTTTCTAGTTCAGTTTTGTTGCTCATTAACATAAACAAGTGTTTCATTTTTAAAGTCTGAATTTATGAAAATTAACTCACCGATGACAAACCATAGTTCTGCAACCGCCTGCAAGAAATTCAGCAAACGAGACATGTACGATCGAATGCAATCTCTTTGGTATAAACTGGCAGCCATTAACTTTGCATATATTATTCAGCATAATTCCTCATTTAGTCAGCAATTTTATACTCTACTGTCAGTTATTGAACACAATTAGGATCACCAGTATAGAGGCATTGTCCCAAATATACGATCTAAGTGTCAGTTATTACACGCGTCTCTATGTATTCGTTTATCTTTCTAAAGCCGCTGATTATAAATTTCGTATTTACAAACAATTAAGGTTAATATTTGAGAACTTTACGTTTTACATGCGTGTTATTATCTCCATACAGAACCACAAAGGAACATTAAATATTCGAAAATTCATGCTGCAGTATCATTCAATGAAGATTTTTGGTGCGGTATGATATTACAACCACTACTTTCCAAGCATCAATTTTCTACATGCAATAACTTAAATTTTGCCTTTTGTACAAACATATCAAGGAGGAAAAACTATCGAAATTCGGGTGTAGTTGGTCTTAAATGTGTCTTCAAAGCCCAAGATGCCAGCGTATGAAGAATCAAGACTTCACATTGAATCAATATGGATATTAATAACTTTACTTACGAAACCTTTCATACTAATGATTTAAGCGATTACTTGATTCATGACAACATTCTCGTTTACAATAGGAACATTTTTCTAAGTTTAAACTAGTCAGAAAATAGACTGGAATGCTAAACTAAACCTCATAAGTTAACGAATGTTTATGAACTAATTTTCAGAGTGTTTAATAATTATATTGATAAGGTGCTAAAGAAAACATCAGCTGACGCTTGGTATTGCTGATATCTATATAGAGGTATCTATCTAATAGAGGTAAAGCATACTTTCTTTAATGTTAGTTCGTTAGTTCCCTTTCATACTAGAACCGTACTATGTTCTCTAAAAGCTGTGCTTTT
Source organism: Latrodectus geometricus (assembly GCA_026290005.1). Lineage (NCBI taxonomy): Eukaryota > Metazoa > Arthropoda > Arachnida > Araneae > Theridiidae > Latrodectus > Latrodectus geometricus. Next base: position 268,981 of record JAPDSC010036683.1, read on the forward strand.
TCCAGTCACTCATTATGAAGTTTTCAAACTTGCTTTGAACCCGTGCATTGGGTTGTTCATTCTTGAATTCATTATGCAAATTTTGCAACAGTTGCATGGTGTCTTAACGATACATTAATTTTAATATCATGAATTTAAAACCACAAACAGTATATTATTTCTGTTAGAAGGTAGAAAATTTATAAATGCATAAGTTTTTTAGTTCTCAAAATTGTCTTTAGAAAGCATTTTACTACAAAAGATTGCGAATGTCCAAATATTACACATTTCACAGAAGAAAATGTTATAATTTAGCACAATTTATATAAAAATAAAAATTATCAAAAACTTTGCTCTCAAATAGCTTTATTTACTATAGCAGAAGATGAGCTTAGAAAGAATTTTAAAATGCTCACTTAAGTGCAAAGTTTTGCAACTTCTCTAACAATGGTCTATTAGACCCTCTGCTTAAATTTGTGAAAATTTTACAAGGTGCTAAAAAGAATAAGAACTTTCTTATATCGATTATATTGTTTTATATTTTATTTTAACTACGAATATTATCAGAGCATACCAAAGAAAGTTTCTACAGTTTAAGAACTTAATTTCATAATTTATTCCCAGCATCTGAATAGTGCTTAGCTCAAAATTTGAAGACTGGAAAATAAAATGCAATACGACCTGAAATACTAAAAACTTTATTAAAAATCCAAAATAAACTCTCAATTTGATTAAGACTATTAAGTAATTTTAACTTGAGGAATGAACATCAATCCATTTACGAAATTGTGATACATTAGTATATTTTTCCGGAAATCTACTGTCGCAATCATTTCTGTTCCATGTCAAAATCCCAATAACTGTATAAGTCCCATCTTTCTCAACCATCAAAGGAGCTCCAGAATCCAGCTATAAGGAAATTAAACCAGATTAATTGAAAGCAGTAGTTAAAATCATTTTAAACAATCAAGATTTTTTTTTCAATTCTTTTGCACTGTACACGAGACAATAGAAACATTTGAACTGATGTTTTTTTTTTTTTTTTTTTCCAGAATTAAAAATTTAATAGAGAGCTATTTTAGACTGGATTATAATATTGTATGAACTTAAATATTTATCTTAATTTTCACAATTCGCACCCTTATAATTTAAACATGCTAATTATTTTAGCTAAATAAAAACTGATTATCAAATATAATTCAAGCAATTGTCTATTGGGACTCTGCTGTTAAAACGTCTTTCATACTTTACTTAAGAATTTACAATCCCAGAGAAATATTATAGCCGATTAAATCGGTGACAAATGCACAACTTTTTTAAAAAATAACTTTGTATGGATTAACTTTCTGTAAAATTATAATTGTGTCCAAAATCAAATTATAAAAATTAGATTTGTCAAATTATATCTTTTTGAGCAGCAAATTAAAACTTTCCTCTGATAATTAACATTTAAGCTTGATTTTCCAAATTAAATTTAAGAAACATCAGCGTTCTTGGTAAAAGCTAGATTTTTATATTTATATATATATAGAGATAGAGAATGCGCATTTTATATATTTTGAGAAACCGAAATTTATACACAAAAAGCAGAATTCTCTTGTAACAAAAGAGACTCCTGCTAAAAATAGTAAAAAGACATTCTGCTACCTCAAAAGTATTTTCATTTTCTAGAAGAATGAAACGTGAGAAAGATGTATTCGGCTAAATTTATTTCTAAAAACGTCACTCACTCAATACGGCGAGGAAATAAAAATGTTCAAATGACAATTTTGACAGTCTTTTTAAAATTTTTCTTTGTTTAAAAGAACGTTATGATAACAGCCAAATTTTTAAATATTTCAAGTATACAATTCCAATTAAACATCTTGTATCAAATTATAAATATTGAGTAGTTATGGGTTAAAGTATGTACTAGAATACTGCAAAAACCTGCTCTAAAAAGTATTAGAATTAAGAATTTGAAGTCCTTTTAAAGATTGATATTTAGGTAGAACATTTTTGAATTTCATAATAATTTCATACATAAATCATTTTATAATAATTTGTTATCTTAATTTCTTAAGAATGATTAAATGTTTCGCTTAAAAAATTATATTTATCTCCAATTTAAATATTATTACACTGAAACCTCATGTTAAAAATTTAAGGAGAAAATCGTTTCAATAAACAAAAATGTCTGAAAGAACAGCTATGAAATCTCCAAATTATTACAAACTTAACCTTGGTATTCATTTTTTAAGTATTAAAAATTTCGATTTGATTAGATTTGAATGGCTCAAGATCCTCAGATTGGATAAGCTCTGTCGAAAATATACTTGTATTTGATAAAATTATGTGGACAAGATCTAACTAAAAATGTTGAGATAAATAACTCAGATAAAGATATTAAAAACAACAAACATTTGAAATTAGAAAGGATGAAACAGCTATATATTATTAAAACCTACAATGTCTTTCAAATATATGAACAGATTTGAGTACGGAATTTCATCCAGTAAAAACTCCTTATTCATGTTACTCGAATTAAACCATTTTGTCCGATACCGATCAAGAGCAGTGCAGTCAATCAAAGTGTAGTTTCTCACCACAATGGCTTCCGTCAGGGGGTATTCTGAGAAGAGCAAATGTGTGTCGGACGTAAATTCAACTCGAAGCCTCGTTGATGCAACATCACAATGTCTGTTAAGCTTTGTCTTCTATTGAGAAAGAGTTGGTTTTATATTTTGGAGCTTATTGGTTTCCAGATTCCACTTTTCCTGACAGTAACACAAATGACTGACAGTAGATTTCATGTCAGCATAAACAATTTGTAGAGTTAGGAATTCTGAAGCTGATTTTGCAGCATTGTCCACCAATTAGTTCCCACCAATACCAACATGAAATGGAACCAACGAAAATAAAATCCGGGAATTTTTTTTTGCATAAAAGTTTATGAATATTTATTTTCTTTAATGAGTGGATAATCAGCAATTGAACTTTGCAAAGATAAAAGACTTATAGAATCTATGTATATAACTGATTTTTGAATATCATATGTATCAATATATTTAAGTGCTAAATAAGCAGTTGTAATTTCATATTGAAAAACAGAGGTAAAAGGGTGGAGTTTATAATTAAATATTTGGTGTAATAAGAAAATTTCATCTCACATGATTATTAGATTGACCCATCTGTAAAAACGGGCTCATAACTAGTAAAATTGTCGATATTCATTAAAAATAGGTTTTAAAATTGAATTATCTATGTCTTATTTATAAAATTTCCAAAACTATTAATGAGAGATAGTGACGTCTATCCATGGGGATTTATTGAATAAGTTGTTTCTATAGATCTCTACATTTTTTAAAAGCATCTAGAAGTTTGTTTTGAATTCGTATTCCAAAATGAGGAATACTTGATGGACGAGCTTTAAAAAGGCTGTTATTACTGCTATTTAGTAATTTCTCGCGTAATGACAGTTTGTCATTGGTTAAAATCCGAAAGTAATGAGACAAAAAAAAAAATTGTCTTATTACTTTCGGATAAAATAAGGAATAAAAATAAGGAATAAAATAAGGAAAATAAGACAAAGAATCTCTGCATATAGAATAGGTATAGGAGATGTACAGAAAGCTTCTAAACACAACCTCAAGGCCTAATGGTTAATATAATTTAGAAGTTTCAAATAAGAGTAGAGCTGAGCCATATACCGCACTTCCATAATCTATCATAGATCGGGTGACGCTTAGATGGACACGAAGCAAAGATGAACTTTCTGCTCCCCATGATTTATTGGACAAAATTCTTAAAACGTTTAAAGATCGAAGACATCTTTTCAGCAAGTTAATTATGCGCAGAAGGAAAGTCAAATATTGATCAAATACTATACCAAGAAATTTTTATTCATCTTCAAAGCGGATACGAGTACCATTCAAAACAAATTCTGGGTCAAGAAGAGGTCGTTTGCAGAAGTGCACACCAATTGTTTTTTTGTGCGGATATTGTAAACTTGTTTACAATTTTTGCACAAACTTGTTTCCCACTATTTGAGCACTCAACAATATTGTTAATAGCTGTCTAGAGTCCTCTCAACGAGGTTCATCTTTCTGGCACAGCATGATATTTGTACGTCGTCAACATAGATGTTTTTGCACAGTTTTTAGAATTACTGATAAAATGGGGTTACCTAAGACAAAAAGTGTCAAACTTAAAACATATCCCTGAGGAACTCCTTCCTGCAAGATGATATCAGAATAAGCTTTTTCTATTTGTAATCTAAAAAGTCTTATTTTAAAAAATTGTATAAAAATGGGTAAATGTCCTTTAAATCCAAGATCAGAGATTTTTTAAAATACCGTATCTCTAGGTGCAAGCATATGCTTTACAGTCGTTGAAGAAAAGACACCAGATTATTTCTTTTTAGAAAGGCAACACGAATACCTGTTTAGTGACATTAAATTATCAACTGTGAATCGTGATTTCCTAATGCCACTTTGTAAAAGAGACAGTCATTCATTTTTTAGGATTTATACCAATCGTATATTAACAATTCTTTCGAATAGTTTGCACAGGCAGCCAGCCAGTGAAGTCTATTGGTGGGTAATTTTTTGAGTCCTGTGGATCTTTACCCAGCTTTGGTATTGGAATTATAATGGCACGTTTCCAATTTTCTGGAAATGTGTTCTTTACAAATTCATTTAATATGTAGAGAATATTCTGAAGACATTTCAGAAAGATTTAGCATAGAGTAAGCTATCCCATCACGACAAGAAGTATGTTTAATGTTGGATAATGAAGTACGTAGTTAAAGCATTGTTAGATCAGTGATGTAAGATGCTTTGTCGTCTGAAATCGTAAGCACATTTGTTCTGATTGATTTTTATGTGTGAGAAAAGGTTCAACATAATTATATGCTGAACAAGTTGATGCAAAAGTTTCAGCCAGAACATTTGCCATTTCTGAAGTGCTATAGATTTCTTGACCCTTTTTCCTTAAAAAGAGATACGTTCTTAAGGGTAAATGTCACGGTTTCCCATTTTTCGGGTCGCGTATTCCAGATTTAGGAATGCTGGCATGCAGCAGCAATTACGGTTTTAGTAACCAAGTTTACTACTTCATCGATTTTCATCCTCTACTATTTCAGTTATTGCTCGTAATGTATAATCTGTCCAATTAGATTTACGGTATAAGTGTGGTGGATGTTTAATATCAATGCTGTTGACATTTACACGATCCAGGAAGACTGGGAAACGGTCATTAACGTAAATCCACTTCTACTCTGAAATAAAAAAGGATGGTTGGTTGGGTTTTGTGGCGCAAGGTCCAAAAAGGACAAGCTGTGCCAAAAATTAAGCTTTAAAGAAAATTTATAAATTTTAGACAAAACCCCAAACACAACATTAAAAATTTAAAAACACAAAATTGTATACATTTTAAAATCTAAAAAAGTATAACTATATGAAAGTAAAATATAATTCTAAAATTTAAATAAAATTAATGAAACAAATTTCCCTTACAAAGGAAAAAAGGTTTCGGTGGGGTGACTCCCCCACGAAATTAAAGTAAGGAGCAAGAGTACAGTGCAAGGTCTCTGGAATTGAAAGTTCTTCCTTGTTAAATAGGCAAAGATTGTATGTATGAATGAATTCCTCAATTTGACGGCCTTGAGGATTTACATTCTTACTACCCCATAATGGGGTGTGACCATTAAAATCAACAATGAGAAAAGGATGGTAGTTCTTACACCAGTTTATCAAGGTCTCTGTCATCAATTCTAGTATTCGGTGGAAAGTATAACGTACAAATGGTTATTAAATTAGATGACACGATTCTAACTGCTACTGCTTGTAAATTTGTATGTAATTGATTACAGATGAGAGATCATGGGGAAACAAAGAGCTACACTCAGATGCTCGATCAGATCTATTTTGATAATCTTTTCTAATAAGGATGTAACGTTTACTTTTTAATGTACCACTAGCTTTCAAACAAGTCTTTTAGTACAACGATAATCGGGTGCACCTCTAGGATCATACCTTTTAGTGGCAGATATTGTTGCGAAACCCCAGAAAGTTTCATGAAATTAATGATGTCCTCCAGAGAAGGTCTTATTTAATTGTTTGTAATTTTCCTTTATAGCTTTTGAGATGGTCTGAGAAGTAAAGGATAAGTCCATTTCCATTTCAGAAGAGGATATGTCAATCGTTCTTTTGTAACTTTTTTCCACGAGATCTTTTTCTTAAATTTTGCACCAGTCTTGGATTTATTATAAAATGGCATAGATTTCTTTGTGCTGTTAGTAGTTGAAGGTATAGAGATACTCTGATGATAAAGTTGATATTGGAGAGGACACAGGTTAACTTTCTTTTGCTGGATTGATTTCATTTGGTTCTGTTTGTAAAGGAAATACGTAGGAGACTTCAAATTTTGGTGCTCTATTTTTTACTATTTGTCTTGCCTCGGAGAAAGTGATATTCAGTTTTATCTTGATTGAAGTTATTTCTTTTTCTTGGATTCATATGGGACAAGATTTAGAAAATGCAGTATGTGAACCAGAGCAATTACAACATCTAAGAATTTCTGAAGAACAAGCGTTGTTTCATGTTCAGATTGTGCACATTTTCCATATATAGGATCAGTATTCCGACATGCTGTTCAGAATGTCCATATATCTGACATTTAAAACATCAGAGAGGATTAGGGAATACATGGACGAAATTTGCAACTAGAATAACCCGTTTTTATAGACTTGGGTAATACTGGTGTCTGAAAAGTTAAAACGTTATGTTAAGTTGGAATAAATTTACCATCATGTTGAATGTTTATATGACATACAGCACAAATTCCTTGATCACAAAGTTCCTCCAGAAATTCTGCCTCTAACATTTTTAAAGTCTCGGTCTGAAAGGACACTACGAGATATGTTTAAACTTTTGCGAAATGTTTCAACAGGAAATTATCCCAGATTTTATTAAGTTAATGACTACTAAAGCTTGTTTCAAGTCAATTTGAACAAGACCTCCAGATCGTAACTTTTTGACAATTTGTAAATCACCAACAGATTACGTGACGAATTTTTGTATTAGAAATGGTGATATCGTGTGAAATGTGTTGATAAGTACTCCAAACATGTAACGAGTGGATGAGTTGGCTTCAAAGACAAAAGAATTAGAACCCATAAGATATTAATAAAAGTTCAGGCTCGACAGCACTACTCACCACGGAGCCTTACAAGGTATGGCAGCCACCGGATCTAGACACTGCCAGTTTCGGCACTTATGGTGTTATATATCACCTATACGCAGGAAATCACACCTGAGGGCAGTGACCACCCTTAACGCCAAGCACAGAGTTGTGACTCCTTCGCTAAATCCCTAGCAGATTAGCTACAAATGTAGCTAGGTATGAGCCGATTGATACACTGTGGTCTCCAGTGTACCACCCTTTCACACACAAGAGGTCTCTTCACACGGCCAACACGTGGGGGTTTTAACTATCCATGAGTAGCTAGAAGCAAACAAAGTGGCTACAGCTACTCATGGAGAGCTGCCTCGCTTTCCGTCGACAGGTGGAAAAGATTAAAAAAAGAAATAGATGTGAGAGGTTGATTGATTGGTTGATTTTAATGGCGCAAGGTCCAAATATGGACAAGCTGCGCCAGATAGATGTGAGAGGAAAAAAACACAAAGAGTAAAGATTTCAGGGTACCTCTTGATTGGGACACCCGTACTCACCAAAAGAAGGTGAGCCCCCACGAGGGATTAAAATTTCGGAATTTCAAAAGTTGTTTAAAAACATTCAATACATGTTTATTAAGTATTTCCACTAGCATATAGACATTAAGTTTCTTTTAGCTCCTTAATTAAAAATTGGTTAAATGTGCGACATTAAAAATAACCTGGAACTGTTCGATGCAGTTTTATTGATTTCGACAAAGCAAAAGAATGTATATTTAACATTAACACGAAAGTCTCCTACCATTTTTACCGAAAACTTAAAATTATTTTCGTATTATTCAGTATTTAGATCAAGGTTTCATTCTTTTATATTTTATGACACTAATTTCTTAACTAATTATCAAGTCCAGTAGACAATTTTTTGGCAGATGTACTAATATATTTTCTATAGTATTTTTCAATAACAAAGTCTGTGTGATACATTTTAAGAACAGACAGCAAACCAAATATGCATTAATTTATCCATAAGCTTAAAAGTAGGCAAGTCAATTATTACCATATTTCCTACCGAGGAAAATTCCTGTGTTTAAATTAAGTTTTTGAACTCAATAATAGAAGGCTATCGAGCTATTCATGTTGCAGAGCATCAAAATATTTACAAGATAAAAGATAATAATGTGGAGAATTAATTCTAAACTAAAAGTTTGTAGAAAAGCCATGTGATGCAAAAATCGGGGACTAGGCATTTAAATTCAACAGTAATAGAACGACAGGTATTTATTATATATTCAAAAAATAAAAATCCAGTTAAAATCCCTCAGGCAAGTTTGCTTGGGTGTGATCAAATTTGAACATTTACTACACATTAATTTCAAAGAAAATCCAAGATTTGTATTCATCTTCTCATGCATATATATGTATATATATATATTCTGGTAATATAAGACTTCACATATATAGTAAGTACAGAGAAACTTTTACTAACCTTTAAAATAATTTTGGTCTGGCTTAGTTCTTTTAGGGCCAGCAGTAATTTCTATAATGTAATCACAAATTTCAAACATCTACTCTAATGGTATAAGTAACAATATCTGGATTCTGGAAACCAGATAGTTAACCAGTTATTTTTGTTTGATTATTCTAGTTTTCAATCAAAGATATGGACGAAGTCCTGGACAACTTCATAAAAAGGATTTGCTTCTTAGCCAGAACTATTTCATAGTCATGATACTCATTTGAATTTTGCATTCAGAAAATATTTATCCAAATAGCTTAAAATGGTAAAATTCTATAAAAAGGGATTAGTTTCAATGAACCCATCTTTGTAGAAATGCAATCTCGGCCAAAACATTCATTTCAACGATTCAAAAATTATCACGTGTTCGAGAAGTAATATGTATTTCAAATTAAGTATTTTATCTTACAGCATATTATGCTCGTGGCTTTGGATTTTGCCAGCTTTTAAACAAATACTTCTTGAGTCTGATAAGATGACATTTTAATAAATCATTTATTACGATACTACTCAAGTAGTCATTAGTTTAGAAATCTTTTTCATTAATACAATAAAAATTTACCCATATTTGGAATACTATGGAAGTAATCCAATGTAGTAAAGGATACTTACATTACACATGGAGTCCTCAGTTCTTGGTTCGGTACAAATGAACTCTACCCCATGATTACGACACTCTTCTGTAGGTAAGACACGTAAGTGCTCTACATTCTTAGTCATTGCTAAAACAAAATTTGTTTATGAATTCAATTATTTAAAAATTGTTTTGGATTAAAAAAATTCCTTTCATGCAAACTTTTAGTCTTAAAATTATAGCACAAATCCAGGTAACTATAAAATGGTACATTTTAACTTATGCTAGCATATACTAACAATATTTTTATTTTGTTGAAAAGTTTAAAAGCCTAAGTTTGCCTAAACTGTTCCATATTTATCTGTGAAAGGAGTCTCGTTAAAATCTTACAGTTGTACAGAGAATTAGTTTCGTTAGGTTCACTTTAAAAAAAAATTCATTATATTTTGGATTTATTTAATGTATGGGAAGTAATTCATAAAATTACAGCTATTAAATGCTGGGATGTTTTAAAGAGAAAAACTGAAAATTTATGTAAGAATAAGACTAACCTTATAGATTCATATTAATGATATGTTATACCTTCAAATTAAGATTAAAGCTGAAAATTATAGGAATGTAAAAATAGGCCAATTATTTCCGATGATATTCAATAAAAAAAAAAAGATGCCATGTTAATTTTTTGTAGCATTACCCGCACACCTTACATAATATACTTACTAAAGCTGCCTTGCCATCCAAGCATAATAGCTTGCTGACCAACAAAAACATCCGTTTCATCAGGAAGACAAATAAAGCGGCGGAACTCTCCCATAGGCACTGGTCTAGACAACTTCAGCAATGCAATGTCATTCTGCATCGTTCTAGGGTTGTATCGAATATGCCTTTTTATTTCTACAACTGTAAATTCTTGATTGAGAGGATTTTGCGTTGAATTTATTGGTCCCAAAATAACTAATATTTGATTATGTGGAATTCTGGAAAAGAAATTATTTACATTCAAAGCTAAGTTACTGTGCAACAATGTATAGGACAATTCTGAAAAACTGACCATTTTTAATGTGAAAACCGATTTGGAAACTTATTTTCTAAATCTAATCTGTTGAGTATGGTTTATTCACAAGAAATTAGTGGAAAACTAAAACGTTTTAAGTTCTTTAATTATAAGACGCTAAATATTCATATTTTTAAATCAAGAAAATCTTTAGGAAATTTACAAGTAGATATAGTCACAGCGAATAATGCGATCCGAATGATTAAAAAGAGAAACCTTATATTTACTATTATACTTTTTCCACAATGAAAACAGATTAACTTTGATATATAGACTTGCAGGACATTACACGATAATCTTGAACTCTGAATTAAGCGATTCGAGTTAAAAAAAAAATAATAATAATAGTTCTTCTATAAATGTAGTTAAATATCCCAAAACTAAAAAAATTAATTCTTCCTACTCTTTCGGCACTTCCTCCTTTCAGTAATACTTCTACATAGGAGACATTTTAAGAGTAAGATTCAAATTACTTCTACAGCGTGATCAATCTTTAGAAGCACTTCATTCAAGATTGATGTCACTAGGCAAATTATCAGTTCACTTAATGAAACAAAAGTTCACATAACGCGATATGGTATTTTCTATTTTATAAAAATTAATTTAAATGTTTCATCTCTCCCTCCCCCAACACTTACTAGTTTCAATAATTTGTTTTCTGTACGAAAAGCGGAAATATCCAAGATTTAGTGTGTAATTGCATAGTCATTCATAACACAGCCTACATTCATTCTATATTAAATTTTAGATTAAAAATGCTCTGTGATTCGCTTCCAAAACTAAACTGTAATGTCCCATGTTTGCAGACTAGGCCTTCTTTGACCTTGTCTTTCACTTTATAACATACTCTAACCCATTACAAACATCCAAGCCTGGAGTGGTTTGTAGATAGTTTTAAAGTGAAGGTCTGTCAAATTAGCTTTGTAGTGCAAAACCAGATTACTTTAATGGTTCAAAATAATGAGGTAATTGACTAGCTTAAATAGCTTTCAATTTTGCAGAAATTGGCAGCCAGAAATGAATCTAAAAAACTAATTAAAATAAATTTAATAGAATAAGGTAATGGAGTGAGTTTTAAATGGAAACTCTCAATGTATTCTTGAGGCAGATAAATAACTTATTTTGAATTAATGTAAGTACAGATTAAAACATATGGAAATCTTACCTTTTAGTGCAGTGAGCAGCTGTGAGAATATAGCGTTCATTTATAAGTGCTCCTCCACAAAATATTTTTCGTGTTGACGCAGATATAAGGGGTGCCTACAATGAAAGATATGTAGTGAAAAATTACACATTTCATTGGAAATTGAATATTTAAAATGTCAGTTATTATAAAATACGAATCATTGATGAAATAATCAAATGATATAAATTTAAAAAAAATTACTGAAAAGTTTAACTTCAATGGAATTCAGTACAAGTTAAAAAAAAATTTTATTTTTATGAAGTGATAATTAAAATTATTAATTCAAGATAAAAGCAATTGAGGTACACTGAAACATTGTATTGCAATAATCAAAAACTCAGGAACAGTTGATCATGAAATTGCAGAGCAAGAAACAGCCTGGCAGTTTAGATAGAGAATTCGGTTGACAGTTCGCTGCTTTTAAGCAACCTACAGCAAGACTGACCAATTACAATATAATTTACCTTGTTTGTGATTCCCAAAATGTATTCTAAGAAACTTTCATTTTAGAGAAATACATGGAAATATCAAACGAAGTTGAAAGTATCAAATGAAAAGACTACTCGGAAGTATAAATATACATATACGACTTCAGGTGAGCTAAGCTGAACACTTTAGAATATCAAACATTCAATTTTAGAGGAAATATCAAATATTAAATTTTTCCACTTGAAATTACCTAATATCTAAATTACTTATAAAAATAGTCTTCTCTTTCCACATACACCATGAATAACTGATGCAAAGGTAGAAAAATTGTAATTTCCTGCAATAATTACTCTATAGCCGTAGTTTATTTTTTTAAAATTCAACTGCTGAGATGGAGTGTTTAACTTTTTCATTCATCAAAGTAAGAATACCTTCAATCGGCTTTTTACTAGATTAATATTTCATCAATCTGGAGCATTTCATTAATTTGATATAGAGTTTAGATGATAATCTAAATGTGGAGACTTCCGGGGATGTTCAATGTGCACTTTTTTCGTGAAGACAAATCATAACTGGTTTCTCAAGAAAATACAGAAGATTTGTTATTTTGCAGCGTCGCTTCTGCATACAAGAGTAAATAAGGCCAGATCTTTTAATTCTTATATATATATATATATATATATATATATATATATATATATATATATATATATATATACGATTCCAAACATCTACAAGTAACACCATAGGTATTGTGGTTTAAATCTCATTTTTTGGCCACGAAGTATAATTAGACTGGGACTTCGAGTTTAAAGAGGATTCCAAATCATTAAAGTATCTATGCGTGACATCTAATTTCGAACTGGTGAAGTAAAGATTACACTGATCATTCAGCTGAAATCTAAGCAAGCACACCAGAGAAACTAGCAACTATCCTCTAAAATGCATTTGTACAAAGGAGAAAAGCAATATCTATCGTTTGCTTAAAGAATCAAACCAAAGACCTTTTATTCTTCAAAGTGACAAATTCTATAAACTTTATAGAACCAAAAATTTGAAAAGCAATCTTTTATACATCACTATATTTTAGCGTTTCTTGAGTGGTTGTACATGGTTTTCTCATGGAATCACTTTCCTTATGTAATATATGTAAACTAATTACATCTTTACACATTGTTATGATATAAAACATTCTGGTACCTATCACGAAGACTTTAAACAAATTATTACTTTTACAGTGACAGTCAAACACACAAAAGCTCCTAAATGTAAATTGAAATTCAGTTGACAATTACTTAAAAAGTAGATTTAATTGAGCTAGAATCAAGAGTTAAAAGTAAATTCAGAACTACCATAGACGTCCACGACAGAAAGTAAAATCAAACGCACGAAGTGTTGAACTGAAAACCTGAGCACTAACCATTCGGTTATCAACTCTACATTTAATTCTTCAGTCAAGTTTGTACTTTAAACAAGTGAAAATAGACAAATTTCTTAATTAAGAATAGGAAATTAATAGCTTTATTTCCCTATTCCAAGTAAGGGGACTCATTGTGACTGATTCACATGTAATTCCACGCCGCCTGTTTATTCAATGAATTCAAACTCTGCGCCTTGTTGTAACATCCTAATTTCACAGCATCAATCGTCTCTATGTTTATAAATTTTATCTATAGTGACGTTATGCATCTTTGTACATTGAAAATATTAAACGTTTCATTAAAAATAAATGTTGAAACTTAGACTTCACATATAACTCTAAATTCAATAGCTCGAAGAGTTTTGTCAGATTGAACGTTTATGGATTTAATGTCAAGTCACAATTTTAATTTTTATTTTTGTTAGTAAGTTGTCACCATTCACTTAAAGATCTATGTGTGTGTGTGTCAAACCTTAAGATAAAAGTACTGTTTAGTTTCATTTAAACTAACTATTTACAAGGCCTAATTCAACGAGGCCAAACTAACCATCCCCGTCCTAAGCAGGAGTTGAACCCATGAGCTAATTGACAAAATTCTAAGTATTAACCATTATCTTGACAGCTAGATCCTCTCGGTGATCACCGAATCCACCAGGTCTGCAAAGATAGTCTGTGGTCCATATTTTAAATTTAGAACAGTAAATCCAATTTTAAAAAGGACATAATGTAACAGATTTATTCAGACACATTGAATTTATTTCCTGAAGTTAGAATTTTACCACTGGTCAATGCTACAAATAGATAAAATAAATGAAAACCCAAATAATTTTGCAAAATCTTCCTAAGGCACAACTCTAGCCAGTTACAAATCTATTTTATAATACATAGAAAATAAAAATCTTTGTTATATTGGTAATAAAATGACTAACTTTCTGATCAAGAAAACGAGCATGTGTACTATGGATCTACTGCGTCCATGATTTCAGTTTGTTGCTCAAAGGTATTTTTGAACAAGAGTCCTTATTAGACCGGGGTCTAGTTCTTAGTGGATTTTGAACCACTAACATCACAAAGTAAAATTCGAACCCATGGATGAACATGACCCTGTGGGACTGATAGCCAGAACACTAAAGATTCAGCTACCAGCTCGGCCTATTGCGTCCATGGCTATTACGAATCTTTAAATCGGAAAAGATTAGTCAGATAATTATAGTTTACAACTAGAAATAACAATGTCTATACAGAGATACTTTTTTCAAGTTTTCATAGCTTTTTAATTTGTTCATAGCACACAGATTCCATATTGAGGAAATCGTACTAAATATTTGTTAAAACAGTCAAGAAAATTTAATTTCTATTAAACATTAATCTAATGAAGAAATCCAAATGTGTTCTTAATCTGATTAGTCCATATTAAGATTCTTTTTAACTTATAAGTTTCAAGTTATAAATTTCAATTTTTTAATTTAATAGTTAAAATGAAATTTCAGTTTTATTTTTCCCTGTGTGAAAGCTTTATGATAAATATTGGATATATCAACTGAAGTTGTTTTGTAAAAATTAAACTTAAAATTAAAAGATTTATAAATATTGTGGGTTAAAAAGCAAAATAAATATTGCATTATATAAGTCACAAATATCTATAGAAAAATATGTAGATATCTAAAATAATACCATCCAAGGCCAGGACAGAACATCTTTACCAGAATTGACGATTTGCCCACAGGTAACTGAAAAATTTCGAGATTACTAAGAGGAACAGACTAATACACTGAATATTCTATATTATATGTAGAATTTACCTGTAGTTTCAATTTCTTGAACATCTTCTCTTTCGGTGGGATTAGGATTAAGATTCTCCCAGTCTACTTTCAAGGTTTCAGCACTAAACTCAGCACAACATATACCGATGAATACGTCATCAATGGAGCAAACTTTCTTCATTAAATCATCTAACGTAAGAGCAAGATTTGGATCTGGACATAATTGAATTGGCATGCAATTGCCAGTCTCGTTCTTTGGAGTAACACATTTTTTAAATTTGCTCCTTTCTTGAGTATGGAAACTTAGCAGTTGGGACCATATTCCAGATTCTGAAAATAAATTTCTACTTTCTTGATTCATATTTCTTTCCTGAATTATTCCACTTCCATCTTCAAAAGGTACATTATCCGAATCCTCAAATTTAAATTCTTCTATATCTTCATGGGGAATGAATGGCAAAGTTACTAAATCTATTTGTTCTAACAGTTCATATCCTTCTTTCATTTCGGAATGTTGAGCGGGCTTTTTAGTCTGTTTCTT
>JAPDSC010036683.1:284606-324738 GCA_026290005.1 Latrodectus geometricus
ACTCCCTTTTCATTTTTATTTGCCAATTTAATTCCTTTTATCTCTTGATTAGAAAGGTCATTTGACACATATGTTACTGGATAAACATCTAAGTAAATAGAATCTCCCTTTTCCTTTAATGGCTTATTCCCATAATTAATAGGTTTTCCCATTTCACCGTGTTGCTTTTTAAGAGCTTCAATTATCAGTGGACTTTCATAGTCTTCAACTAATGGTATTTTAGAAAGATCCTTGTGCTTGGATTCTACTTTATTTTTCTTTGTATGTTGAATTATTGATTTATCTACTATAGAAAATTTTGGAACATTTTCATGAGCATATTCATATTCTTGTTTCTGTTTACTTAAATCTTTCACAGGCTTTGATTTTATGGGACTTTTAACTTTCATTTTAATCACCAAGTCCTTAGACCCATCGGCTTCACTAATTTCATCTAATATTTCTCCACTTGGCTTTATTTTATTTAGCTTCATTTCTGTCTGCTCTTCGTAGTTTTTAATAGGATTCTTTTTCTTCGATACTTGTATTACATGCGGTTCCTCATATTTATTATTTATTGATGTTTTTGGTTTTTCAACTTTGTTCGAAGACATACTTGCTAATTCTTTCATTGCTAACTTAGACTCAGAGGAAACATGACTGTCTTTCAAAATATTTGAATCTATGATCTCTATAAACGCTTCGTTTTCTAATAGATCAACATCCTTTGAAGGAATATCTTCAGTCTTTTCAAGACTTACTTTTTCCGGACTTATATAGTTTGGAGTTTCTGAAGTCATATCTCTTACTGGAATTGAACCATAATAGTCTTTAGGATTTACTTTAACTAGTTTCTCTGTAATTATTGGACTATAATAATTTTCATCAAGTTTTGAAACTTTCCAGTTTTCAATTTCTGGGTAATCAACACTAGCTTCAATTTTTCTGTCCCCACCCATAAATTCTTTGTCTTCCTCATCTTCAAAGTCTAGGTGTTTCAACAGAAAACTTTTAGGCGTTTCACCCATTTCTGTTTTACTCCCTTCTGCATCCTCCAGTTCTTTAGCATAACCATTGAAACCTTTACTTTCCTCAGGGAAAACTGCTTTCTTAATCTGTTTATTAACCTTGTTTTGATTAAAATCGTGAAGCAAAGCTTCATGCAACAAGTCTTCATCGGAATCTTTGATAATATGAGTTATATGTGTATCTTTCAGTACATGTTGTGGCACGGTTTTCAAGTGATAGTTAGACCAGTAGTGCTTTGGTAGCGTTTTCTTACTATGAAGCTTGATGTTTTCATGTTCGTTGAAATTTAGGGAAGGAATAAAAATGGGACGACCATTTACTTCAGGTACATATCTCTTAAGGATTTGATTACTCGCATGACGTTTATGGAAATCTTCATGCACTTTAGGACTTCCTCTTAAATAGGAGTTTTCATAAATGTAGCTGAATTTCTCTCCTATTTGAAATTAAAAATCAAAATTGATGGCATTCAGTAAAACATTAGTTTACAATGTTTTTACAAACTGATAAGGCTTCAAATTATCAAACTAAGTGAAATACACAAACCAGTTTTCAGAAACCTACTTATTAGAAATTAATAGCATTTATTAGTCAGTTCTAAGAATGTTACAGGAATATTATTCCATAAAATAAAAATCTGGATCTCCATTACACTGTCGTTAATTTTAAATACACAAACTTCATTTTTTTGGTGTATGAATGGAAAAATAAACTTTACACACATCTTAATTTTGTGGCCATCTTCCAACTGACTAAATGAATTATTTAAATTTTAAGTTATTCTAAATAATTAAATTATTGAAACCTTTAAAACAACCGAAGAAATCACTGACCAATAAATTAAAATTACACTTCAAAAGGTTTCCATGAACAGAAAGACTGGCAAATCATTAATAGGAACATTAGGCTTATGAAAGAGTCTTCGGAAACCATAATTAAATTTTGTACATTTATAATAACTTAGAATTTTCGAGAATACTTTTAAAACAAGATTAATAAAATGTGCTGTCCTAATTTCCATCAGACAATCACTTTAATCAGTTATAGAATTTCCCACAAATATCTTGTAAATAATTCTAATAAATTTATCTTTATTAGTTGTGGAGCAAATGAAGCACATTTTTTTCAAACGAGTTCAAATATTGATAAATAAAATTATAGGTATTAAGGTTTTCAGAATATTTTTATTGTGTATTAATGATTAGAATTCTCTTCGAAACTTTAAATGAAAAATCAAGAGCCTAGATATGCATTTAAAAATATTCATTTCTTACAATACAAAAGTGAATATATAACCTTAGTATTTAATACTTTGTTTATTCTGAAATAAAGTTATATCCCAAAGCGTAGTTTACTATTCATTTTAATAGAAGTCAATTTTTCTTCAAGAAAATTTCAATAGTAGATTCTTCAATCAAATAGATTTTAGAAAGAAAATTAAGACTATCAAGATAAACGTTTACAGTCAGTACTCTGTACTGGCGAAATTACGTAAATCAAAAGTATTAGTGTTTCAGCTCTTGCATAAATTTAGATGTTGAAGTAATTGATTTAGAGACAAACTAGATACTGAAAAATGTTAATCATCTAAGAACCCGTTAAATATTAAAATTTAAAGATTAGGATAAGAAAGTGTTTTCAATATTAAATGAAAGGGCGTATCATCAATTATTTTATTGTTGAGTTAAAAAGCTTAGATAAAGTTTCAGTAAGTGAGGTTAAATCTAGACATCACATGTTTTATACATGAAAAATTAACCGCTAATATTTCTTCCTTTCTAAATATTACATTTATCACAAGTATACAACCAATCAAACAGTATTTCTTATTCTACACAACAGCAAATATTGACCAAACACAACATTGATTTATCGCTCTAACATCGCATTTTATACACCAAGATTATTCGACCTCTAAATAGCCACTGTTGAAGTAAGAATCAGACACTAGCTTTTGAGACTCAACTCTAAGCCTCAGCCAATTGCTTTAATTTCTTTTAGAATATCAAAAAGCAAGATTGATTTGATTTATCGCTCAGCCATCATTTTTGCACTTTAGGGCTAATTAGATGGGACTTAAATGAAAGTGGATTCCGAACCACTACTGAAATGTATGCCTAAAGTGTGATTAAATCTCGCGAATTGAACCAAAAGCCATGGTACTAGCTTTCCTGCAGTCAACTTCCCTAAAACATTTGAAGAGAAAATGATTTCATTGAATAAAGAAATTTATTGTAAAATCAAAGGATGTTTGATATTTACATGCCAAGGAAGGCTTGATTAAGAATCAAACAATTGTCACAATTTCAAGATTTAAAGGAAGTACTCATTTGTCCGTGGAAATGTGAGAGCAATATAGTTTGGCTCTAACGATGCTAATCAAATTTTATGTCTTAACACTGAAATTTCAAAAAATTTAAAGATTTTCATGCAAGAAATATAAATTTAGTTTTACACGAAAATGATAAGTTTATATTAAATTTAAGCAAAATTACTTTGGAAAAGCCTAATACCTTTGAAACATAACTCTTCAAAGTTAACTATTCAAACTTTGTATGCTTAATCATTTATTACCGACACATGTGAGTATCACTTGGTTAAAACAAATAGAGTATTAACATCTAATTGATATTGTAGGTACTTAGTTACTGTCAATTTAACAGTTAAATAAAACTATTCCTACTTTAAATTTTAGAACTTAAAAGATTATACTGATTCTCTGTTCATTTTATTTAATAGATAATGGATCTAAAAATCAATTTAATATCTAAGTATTTAGTAAAAATAAGTCATTTAGAAAACATTTACTGTAAATGCATTTGCTTTCTACACTTTCACTCTAAGAAGGGGGGGGGGTAGATTGAAGACTTATCAATCGTCATTCGCATAGTACAGTATTTCTTTGCATAATGCCCCATGAATTTTAAACTCTTCACAACATTGTGTACGTTTGAAATTACAGTTGTAAATGCTATACAAGGAGTTCGCTTCATACGAAAAATTTGAAAATATATTAGTATTAAACATTTTACCATTAGTTTCATCCTCATGAAGTTGTAAAGACTTCAGTTCCACCATATACAAAATATTTAGTAAAATTAAGAGGCTATACATGTTGATCTGAAAAATAAAATACAAGTTTAGTAAATTGTTTAATATTTTTGTTATGATCAAAGTAGAGGCAAAATAATTTTTCAATGTTAAGCAAAGTCATTTCAAGCTATTTATTATAAATAGCTTGTAACTTATAATAGCTTGAATTTTGAATAAATAGCATAGCATGAACAGTAAGTATTAAGGTTTTATTTCAATAAGAACTCGCAACAAAAAGTTTTATAAAACTAAATAAAACCCATTTTGAAAGTTTATTAATATAGTTTTCTTGATAATCCAAATATTTTAAATGTACACTGAGAAAGCGTTTTAAACTTACCTCTTGTGAAAGTTTAAAATTGTTAAAGAAAAAATGAATTATGCAGAATAATAAATGCAGTTGTCAGTCTAAAGAAATGATATTTCACATATATTAAAAAAAGTTACTTGTGAATATATTCAAAAAAAAAGAAAGATTTAAAAAAAAAAAGCAATTATGATAATTTTACATAAATTATATTATAAAATTCAAAGTAAACAATAAAGTTCTAAACTTTGTCTTCTTAAAATATAAAAATAATTGACAAAATTTAATAAAACCAAAATTTAAAAAACTTAAATACAGCTAATATCAGTAAATTTACACTTTCTAATATAAAAACTTTGCGATGCTGTTTTGAGATCAATAGAGTTTTATTTGAAACTTAATATTAAAATGTAAATATAAGACCATAATAATTTGCTACTTGGATAATTTACATATTAACAAATTAGATTCCGGAATTAATTTCAGAATTATTTCTTCAGCAGAGAAAAATTTAGGGCCTTAACAGTTGTAAAGTTAATACGAATGATTTAAAAGGAAGAGTTTTACCAAACTGTAACAGAGTAAGCGAACAAATGCAGTTTCCAGTTATATTCAAACGTCAAGAGTATACTAAGGATACACGAGTAATATTGAGCAACATGTTTTACGTTTATTAAAACACGATGTTAAATATACTAAAAACTAAAGACCCAAGGAAAAAAAAACTTTCAAACTAAATTATTTTAACTTTACTTTTAATAACCCTGCGTTTATGAACAAGATGTAATAAAAGATTAACTTCGACTACTTATTAATTTCGAAAATACTTAGAATCCAAAAAAAAAAAAAGTTTATGTTGTGCATTGCAATTCGTTTGTCACAAAACGGACTAACAAAACAAGTTTCGAAAAATGGATACTAACTCACCTCCATTTCGACGTCCCATTCATTCGTAAAGAAAAGAATTTTGGGTCATAAGAATTTAAGTTAATTACAAAATAAATTAGAGCTCCTAGACGTGCATGTTTTCTTCTTCATTAAAATTTATTTATATTTCGATCTTCCCTAGTGGTATAGTGGTTAGAATTTCACCCTCCCACACGAGGTCCTGGATTCGAAGAACCTCCGGTACCGGACCGGAAGTTCCATCACACGAGGTTCTGGATTTCCCTGGAAAAAAAACATGAACTTAGATCAATATTACATTTCTATAAGAGCTTTTGTTCATCAATCATTATAATATCAAATTTAAAATATTATTTCAAAATGGGCTTTTAATGTTAATTGCGTTTTGTATGTGCTTATATCGCACAATATCAACACAATTGCGCTGATGGCAATAACCTGATATCAGTTTTAGCAGGTATTCAGGCTCGTTATAGGTCATGATCATATAACAAGATCAACAAAAACTGCATTTATTTCCTATTGTACGAGATTACTTCGTTTTTTCACTAATTTCATACATTAAAAATGAAGTAATAATACATTCTACAGGTTTTAGTTACATAAATTCATTTCCTACCGACTGTGCTTTTTTTAAAAAATTAAAATCTAGTTACAACTATTTTCCGATCACAAGAGAGACGACTTCATATACTGTATACATGAAACTTTACCTACTGTGTAACTGCCATCTCATGTATAAGTCAGGAATATTATTTTGGGGTTTATATATTTATATAGTTTAAAAACTTTGCATTGATCTATTGGCATTGCTTTTCTCTAAAATGTGAAGAAAATCAAATCAATAACCTCTAAATATAGCAACTGTTTATAAAAGCAAAATTGTTACATATTAACACATAAGTGTAAGAAAAAAACAAAAACAGTGATTGGTATCATATTTTTCGTTATTATACCCCGTAGTAAAATACGACGTAATATAGATGCTTTTCAATTAGAATTTCATTTGCAATTTTTTGCCATAACGTTGTACTTGAAGCTTATTAAGATTGTCTGGGTGAAATATTACAAAATTATTTAGAAAATAATAGGTTAACAAGTTCGATTGCAGCTAACACCCTCTCGTACTACACCTAAATCAGTTCTTAAGCCAAATGGGAAAGTGAATCTTAAATTTCTATATCACATAGGTGGCATCTGGAATGGAAAAAAAAAACCTTGCAAACGTTCTTACATTAGAAACTTATAAATTGAGAATTTAAAAATGGCAATTGTTAAAGCATTTAAATTTTTTTTCCCTACACTTTGTTTCAATGTTTTGCATACGTCACACATGATATGCTCGTGTTACTTGAAATCCTATTGAAAAATTTATAGAGAGAAACAAAAGATTTCGAAATGCTTATGCTTGAGGTATATGTATTTTCATGTTAATGCTAAAAGCAAATTTAATCTCAATATTTTTTCGAGTATTTAATTGATACATCATTTATCTATCGAGAAAGAACATTACAATCAAGCATTCATTTATAAGGCTGAGTTTTGAGAAGAGGCTCATTGAAATCGAAACGATTTGCAAGTACTCTTATGTAAAACCTTTTCAAAAAGCTTGAAGAAGCATGGCATTCAAGTGGATATTGAAGGCTATGATAATTTACTGTCTGCAAGAATTTATTGCGGGCGCATCTTTAAGTAAGTTTAACACTTCCTCTGCTCAATTTGTTCTTTGAAAAGATATTCTAACTGAATTAAAATTATATATAATGTTAATGATATAAGTATTAATTTAAATCTATTCCATTCCTATCGAAGTATTTAAAATTTTATATTTTGATATAAAAATCCTTCTAATCTTAAAAAAAAAAAAAAAAAAAAAAAATTTTGTGGAAGAAAAGAGTTTAGATAAAATGTGTTGGATTAAATCATTAAGGTTATACACAATCCTAAATATAAGTTGCGAACTTTTTCATAAACTCTTAACCCAAAATAATTTGCAAAAACTTGTTAGTGAAAAATTTGAAAGTTTCCTTAATACGCACACAAAAATCTAACTTTTTGTACTTAAAAATTCTGAACTTTCCTATTTTCATAAACTACTGTAAAATCTCGAAAAATTTTACAAATAATGAACATCAACCAAAGCATTTTAAAAAATTTTAAAATTCTGAAAATGTAATAGGTTAAACAATTTAATTTGAATTTACTTGGAAATTATAATTGTTGATATATTTTTAAAGAATTTTATTTTTTAAAGAAAGTTATAAAAATAGAGTGAAAAATTATTTAAACTTTTATTTAAAAACTTGACCAAAAGTAACTTTTTAATTGCTTTAAGATTAAAAACGATGTTTGTTGCCTTGGACAACGTTACTTATTGACATTGTTTCAGATGAAAGTTAGATGAGTTGGCAACTAAACATTTTTGCTTTCCACTTAATATAGCTTGGTACTTTTAAATCCACTTTAATCCTGTATATTTGGAGTAGTTCGAAATCCTTTTTTAAAATTTAAGTCTTGGTCTAACTAGCCCTTGTATGTTAAATGTTTGAAAAAGTTTGCTTCTTCTAATTCCTACCGGGCTTGGATATTTGTAGTGATTCAGATTTTAATTTAAACCTTATACTCAGATTAAATTTTTATTTTCGATTCAAATTTCCACAGAGCAATAACTAAAGTTTTACATAAAAGTAATGTTTGGCCTAACTTGCGTAACATCAGCGAAAAAATGTGTAGTCTTCTGTGTTGTAAATTATAAAAACTATTTAGAGAAAATGAGAATCTGAAACGTGAAATATGGCTATAATTTTCAAAATATCTATTCTTTTTTCTTATTTATGAGGAGAAACTCTGAAAAAATGAAGTCTCATGTCTAAGTTCTTTACTTATTTATAACGTATACAATTAAAATGAATAAAAATTTTATAATCGTATCAGGTATTAGGCTTTTGATGTAATTATTTATAATCCAATAGATAACTATTTTATAGAAACATTTTCAATATTGTATATTTTTATAACATTTTATATCTACATGTTTGTATATTTTTAAGTTTTGTAATAAATACTTCAGTTTCAGAATTGTTCTTACATTTTTAGATTTCTTATATAGAACGAAATTGAGCGAATAATTAAGTGATTTTAACACGAATTAAAAATTTTAAAACAAATTTTTTGATATTTACAATAAAATGACTTTTCTCGATAAATGCTTAGAATGCAAGATAACTTTGTAGCTATGTAAATTAATGCTATTTAATTGAAATTTTTATTCTAAAACTAATTTTCCACACTAAAAATCTCTAGTTTTTACAAATCAAACTATATAGAATTATGTGTGCTTTGAAATAACATTTTAGGAATACTTAAGCAATTTAAAAGTGAGATATGCTCTAGTCTTAAAAAATAAAAAATTTACGTTTTCCACAAATCTTATACAAGCAAAACAAGATATAATATACTTGTTTTTAAAATATTTGATTACTTTCCTATGCACCACATAATCCAAACTTGCTACCGAATGAAAATCGCTCAATGATTGCAGAAGTTTTACTTCAAGTTTCACTTAATGAAGTTTAATCCTTAATTTAAAGATCCATATTTTGTTCCCAAATAATAACTAAACTTACCTAAAAATTTCTTGATTATTCAAGCGCCTTTAATTACATTAATATAATATTTTCGAAAGTAAATCAGAAATGCTAACTTATTTTCGTAGGAAAATACTTCGTTCATTGTCTAATATAACAGTTCTCAAATTTTCTATCATGGTTTACCTTTAACGTACAATATTTTTAGCCTCCAGGAACAAACATAGACTTTGCAAGAATTAAAATCTGAGATTTTAATTATATTCTAGAATAAAAAACATAAGAATACTTGCATGTATTGTTAATTTATATAATATAATTTGAAAAACACGCACACATCCTTCATTTTTTATTCAACACTCAAATTGCTCATTTTTAAATTTTTCTCAGTAACTAAACTATCGTAAATGTCTTGTGATGTCAAACAATATTAAACTGAACAATTGCACTATGAAATATCTTGTATCGTTAAAACTGATATAAACTGTTTTCATTTTTAGTTAATGAAAATGTGAAGCCAGCTTTACAGAAGGTAACAGCCAAGGAGGGATCAAGCAAAGTGCCTGAGAAGTTACGTAGTTTCAAGGCTGATTCTAAAATTTCTCTTTCAACTTTGACCATACCCTCTCTTACACCTAAACACTTGCATTCTTCAAAACCTTATAGACAAAAAGAGATTATTACATTGAAACGCAGGCCGACGGAACATAAATGGAATTTTAAACAGCTAAAGACGAGTTATAAAATAAATTCTAGTGTATCTTATCCTCTTTTTCCAAATGATTCAAATCCTTTCGACCAAAGGGTTAATGTGGCAGGATATCAAGTTAAGGTAACATCTGCTCATAAGCAGTTTAATAATGAAGAGAATACTGAGGGTTTCAAAAAAGGTCATGAAATAGAAATTATTCCTGTTAAAAATTTAATTGCCAAATTAAACGATAAAATTTTCACAGAGAAAGCAAATGTCGGCATTTCAGATGTTAATTTTCCAGACAAAACTTCAGAATTCGTTGCGGATAATGTCTTAAAGACTGAATTCCATTCTACTTCAGATCCTGAAAGTTTAGTTGAGAAAAAAGATTTCATACCCGAGGCTCAAAAGGACATGGCATCTTCCGTAGAAACGCCTCTTGAGGGAAACTCGCATGGAGAAAAATCTGGTCGTATTTTACAAATATTTTCAAGGACTAATACTAGCAATTGTACAACTCCTTCCGGTGAAGTTGGGCATTGTCGTCGTTTGAGCGAATGTCTTTTAAGTGATGCTTTGAGTAACTTCAGCCTATTCTTACAGTATCTGTGCATGATGAGAGGTGCTTTTGTAGGAATTTGTTGTCCATCTAATCCAGTAATTGAGATTTCAGATGGAGATGATACTCCGGATAATTCTACTATAGAATTGATGCAACCAAAGGAAGGTATGTAACTTTAAATTAAAACTGTTTAAAGTTTATTTTGTTAAGTATATATATGTATTAACGTAATAATTAAACTTTAAACATTTATTTATTTTGTATCAGAATATATTTGAACCTAACCATAAAACACACTACACCAAGAGATTTGTTGAAGTTTTCAAAATAAGCATCTTGAATCATTGGAAGTAAAATAGCAACCACTGGCCAACATATTAATGAAGAACGTGTAATATGTTTTCCATAGAAGCCTTACCTTTATAATTTTCTATAATATTCCCCCCATAGTGTTTGCAGAGCTGG
This sequence comes from Latrodectus geometricus, assembly GCA_026290005.1. NCBI lineage: Eukaryota > Metazoa > Arthropoda > Arachnida > Araneae > Theridiidae > Latrodectus > Latrodectus geometricus. The sequence goes on from JAPDSC010036683.1 coordinate 295,229, forward strand.
TAGCCGAATGGGATCTTGCATGTGATTCAACAAATGATAAAATTAATTTATCCTCGTTGATCCCACGGACGTTTACTTTAAGTAAACACTGTCACAACCCCTAAGTACTATAGTGATCTGTCCCCTTTATTTTCCTCTTTGTCTTCACCCTCGTTATGATGGAATCGCGAGAGGTTGAAAGCCCCCCTTCAATAGCTACTGTAACCCTGTTGCTATTAGCTTGTTTTGGAGACTAAATCATCCGTGTGTTTGCCGTACGTGGAGACCCATATCACTGGAAAACGATCCTGGTAATTGAAACCCATAGAGATTAATTAACACATTACTTTGGCCTCAGCTTCAGGTAAATGGGAGGTGTGTTCCTCTTCACATCAATAGGCTTAAATAGATCAAACGATTTTGCACTGAGTGATTCGTTAAAGGGGAAGTGCACATTAGTTATGTATTCAAATCGTGTATAAGTCCATCAAGGGGTTTACCTTTAGGTAAACCTGGGTGTCGCAATTTTGTGATACCCTAGCGAGCATTCTTTCAATTACCTTCTATTTTTCCCAAACATTTCTTTGTTGTCGAGATCAAGTCTACTTGGTTGGGTTCTACCTTTTTATCCTTGTTTTTGTTTCTGCTGGTCTTCAGCCTCATGTCTCTCCGGCATGTAAGGGCATCCCGAAAAGTAAATTGGTGTCCTGAGATCCCTCTGCGTCCCCTTTGGCCCAGGTTTCTTTGTAGATTGGTGGCTGGAGTGAGACTACTCCCAGTCAATAGGCCCTCGCAAGACGTTTATTTTTTGGTAAACACACGTGTCGCAATCATGAGGTGCCCCAGCAAGCCTTTCAAATTTCTCGTCTTTCTACTCGTCATTTCTTCTACTTTCCCCTATCTTTCTTTCCCTTTGCATTGTCGTCGGAACTAGTTTCTGGTTTGCTTGTATTTTACTTCACTATTCATTGCACCATACCTTACATCTTTGCTTACGTTTGTCTTCCATCCCATATGTTTTCAGTGTATGGCATCCATTAAGTTGGAAATCAGTGTCTTGGATCCCTCTGTGTTCCCTTTGGTCAAGGCTTCGCTGCAGACGGGTGATTGGAATGAGCTGGCTCTCAATCAAGCGGCTGGTGCTATGTTAGGGGTAGCTTTTTCCCCTACATGGTGCTGTGGGGCTAGTCCAGCATTTTGTGTTGTGTGGGCATGTGTTATGTTCCCAAACCCTTTTCTCAGCGTGTAGTATTGTCAGTGGAACCCCTAGGGTAATTGCTGCTGGTGATCTTCAGAGCCATTAAATGCCTTCCCTTCTTAGGCTTTGCGATGAGCGTCACGAGCAGCAAACATTCTGCCCGTGATGAGAACCTTAATTCGTTATAATCTGCATGTAAAAGCTTTAAATGTTTTTCCAAAGTTTATTCTAATACAAAATAGTGAAGGTAGCTGAAACAAATGTCACCATTCAGAATACTGAAGTCCAAACTTCGTCTGGAGAAACTTAACTTAAAAGAACTGACATAAGTTTGTCTCCTGATTAAAAGCTCATCAACAGTCTTTTGTCTTTACGAATACTTAGAAATCTGTCATGACTTCATGCCACAAATCACTAAACAATAGCCTTAGTGTGGTTTCAAAGATGGATATTCTATTAGTGTCTGAAACTAAGATCTTAAAAGAACTTAGATTTACGAGTTTTTTGAGGGGTTCACCAAATTAGCATACGTCGTGGGGATTAAACAATTCCAACCATACACACTTAATATTAACTTTTGATTGTCCGAGCCTTCCACGCAAAATAAAAGCAGGTTATATAAACTGTATATCAGCCCTGCATTACAATCTCCATACTATGCTTCAGCTGCTATAGGTTTGTACATTCCAAAGTACAGTGCAGCTCAAAAGCTACATGCACACGATATTGAAGTTTAGAACATCGGGAAACTTTGATTCTGAGCTGCTCTGCTTCAATTGTAAAAGAAACTATACAGTATTGTCAAAAACCTTCCCACAATGGCAACGTGAAAAGTAAATCCAAAGGATTAAAGAAATACAAAAAATCTTATGAAAATGATGAGAAACAAGTTTAAGATATCAAGTCTATTTGAAACTATACGCACAAGTATTAAAAGAATATCGACTGCTACACAGGTTGCTATCTCATTTAGTCATAACCAAACTGGATAAACAAGCCAAATTACAGATAAATAAAATTTGATAAAGTCTCAAAAATAGTGATTCTAAAAAACAAACTTTAAAGTCAAAGATGAATTTAATAGCATTGCTTTTAAAATTCCGATTCTTGTAAGCAGCTAAAATGAAATGAAATGCAGATGTGGAGATACCTCTCGAAATGATTGGAAAAAATCGCTTTCGTCATCGCTATAAAAAGCACCAAACATAACTCTCTTTAAGTTGCCATGGTTTCAGGCATCTTGTACCTGACATTAGAAATCATAAATTCCTTTTCTCTTGCTTGTTTCGCTCTCCAAGAAACTAAATCTCGTGTTCCTGGCAAATTTTGAGATTTTGCAACTTATCGAATGGCCATACCTAATGAGTCTGGGGTTTGTATTCTTGTTTCGAATAATTACTCCAATGAAACACTTCCCTTATGTATGTCATTACAACTTGCAGCAATTAGGATACAATTTGCTTTTCTAATCACTGTCTGTTGCATTTTGCTGCCTCGTTATGTTCATTCTCAAAATGATTTAAGTAGTTAGATCAGCTTCCTGTCACATTTATTCTAATCGGTGACTTTAATGGTCACAGTACTATGTGGAGAAGTGTAAATAATATCTGTGGCTGGCAGATTCAGCAGTTGACTTCTAATCACTGCTTCTGTCTGCTCAATCATGAAGTTATTTTCATGCACCCACCAAAAGTTTCGATTTCTTAAATTTGGACATTTGCTCACAAATTTGTTGCCTTATATAGATTTTGCAGCTGAAAATGATCTGCATAACAGCGACCATTTTTCAATAAACCTTTCTCTTACTGATACCCCTATTCGATCACTACCAACCAATTTTAAATACCATAAAGTGAACTGACATTAGTTTGCGGAACTAGCTGTAATGGCGGATAAAATGGTCAACAATAATGATATTCATGTGGCTGTACTTAATAACACTGATGCTGTTATGACAGCAACTAAAAGGTCTATCACAAAATATTCCTCTGGTCCCCGTAAGTTGCGGAAACCTTGGTGGAATCAAACGCGTGCAAAAGCATATCGCGAACAAAAGTTTTGGGGTTTTTCAGAATGTACCCCACTAATCTGACTTTAAAAGAGTAAAGACAGTTTTTTGCTCTCAGAATCTCGCCGTAGTCAAGGGATGCGTTACACATCATCCATCACTTTTTGCACTTCTAGAAAATCTATCAGGGGAAAAGTGAAAGCTGCTAAGGTTTTTACCAGGAATTCCTTAGATTATGGTGCTGGTAGCCAAACAGGGATTCCTGAAGATTTTAATAAAAGTGAAACTTTTACAGTGCATTTGACTGCAACTCTTATACTCTTTTCCAAGAACATAAAATTCGTGTTGAGAGGATCACTATTTACTTCCATAATTATGAGCAGATACTCAGATATACAGAAGTCACAGGGGTTACAAAAGTTACGATATAAGATTCATAATTCCAATCCAGGTCTGAATGGGATTTCCTATCAAATGCTTCTTTATTTGAAACTTGCTTCCCTTTCCAATATCCTGGTCTTTAATAGAATATGTAGAGAAAATATTTTTCCTTCCATGTTTCAGAAAGCTAACTTTTAGTTGTATTTTTAAGACAATGGAACATATGGTTAATGATCATCTGGTTTATTATTTAGAAAGTAACAGATGTTTACCCTAGTAGAAGAGTGGTTTCCGTAAGGGTAGATATAACTTCGACAATATCATTAACTTAGAAAAATATTTTAGAATCACGTATGTTCGTAGGAACCGTATTGTGTCAATTTTCTTGGACATTGAAAAGGCTCATCATCAAACTTGACGCTAAGGGGTTCTTCAAACGTTACATGATTTTAATCTCCGAGGAAATCTACCACTTTTTATACAAAACTTTCTAAAAAAAGATTTAAATTGCATATTGGGCTTACATTATCTGGAGCATTTATCCACGCAGAGAGTTTTCGCCAAGGTATTGTCCTTAGTGTGATACTTTTTGCTTATATTTTCAAGATTTTCTGTCATACCACATTACGTCAAAAGTGCACCTAACGTTGATTTAAAAATTTCTTGTCAAAGTTCAGATAATCAGCCAATTGAACAGCAACTGCAGACTGCTTTAAATCTGGTTGATTATTGTGGTAAAATTGACTATTCCATTTCGCCTAGTAAGAGTAATTGCATCCACTTTTGCAGGAAACTAGATCTACATCCCAATATCCACTTAAATACTTTTAATAAACTTTTGGCATGTATTAAATTTGAGCAAGTTATGTGAAAAATCTCTCTACGTATTAAAAGTTCTTTAAACACTTGTGGTGGTGTTTGAAACTCATTAAGCAGGATATAGTAGTCAGTTATTTTGTCCCATACTAATTATGGCAGTGTGACTTATGCTTCAATGTCTGCTCTAAATTGATTAGAACTGATTCACCAAGCAGGGTAGCGTTTCTCACTTCACTCGTCAGCAGCCTCAATTTTGACAAAAACATGCTTCCTTTGAATCTAGGATGTATGGAGTTTACTCTCAAGTACTATATTTTAAGAGTTTCTCTACTCTGAGTAACGCACTAAAATGTGCCAGTGTTAATTCTTTGTTAAAAAGAATTTTTAACTCTCGTCCATCATGCACTTTTCCCCTTTTGTGCTAGGATATTGTCAGTATTAAGAGGACAATCTTCATGTAAATGCAGATGAGGAGCTAATTACTTTAGTAAAACTCCATGGGATTTTTTGGAGGTACGTTGTTTTGACGATTTTGCCCTGTTTAGTAAAGAAAATACTTCTACCACTGTTTTCAAACAAATCTATGGCTTTCATCTCTTGCAATTCTAAGATTATTACCCTGTATTTACTTATGGGCTCAAACCGGTCAACGTGTAAGCTATTGTATTGTTTATGGCAGTATCATCCATACTTAGTTTCCCTTTTGAATACTCTTTACACTGCTGAAGTCATCACCATTCTAAGAGCTCTAAACATTATGTGCTATCACCATCGTAAATTTTGTATTTACATTGATTATTCGAACAGTTGTTTTGTATGAAAATGAAACACGTATAGCGAATAAATATTTTATTGAATTATATATTGTCAATTCTAGTCCATACCTTTTACCATCTTTCGGTAGTAGCATAACTTCATACTCGTAAAATGGTTGGTTTTCACTAGAAAAACTGATTCATGAGAGAAAAACGTAATGACTTTCCAAACAACCAAATAGTTTCTCTATGAAAGTATCTTCTTTTTTTCTCTTAAGGAGTAATAAAATATAATTTTGCTGATGTTAAATTTTTTACTACAAGATTAAAAGGTTCTTTTTTTTTTTAATGTGACACGCTATCTTACTAAAGAGCATCTCTGGCCGAATCTGGGGCTGATTATAAACTAGATTGCTGATCTTTCAAATGTCTCGAAAGAGGAAATTACCACAGTCTTCAGAGTCAGAAAGTTTTATGTCAAACGAATCAGGATGAAGAGATGATAAATGTGATAACTTCTTTTTTTTTCGTATCTAATATATATATATATATATATATATTAGGTTGGGGGAAAAAGAAATCCATTATTTTTACGTGAACTTTATGTAACTTTTGAATTCACTTTGTAAAAAGGTTTTAAACAGCTTTCATGCAGAGTTTTAGGTCTTGCGCGTTACGACTGCTGACATGCGTTTAACTTCGATCATTTTTATATTATAGACATTTTCGACGATGCTGTATCCACATGTGAGGTGCATCTCTAACATCAAAAATACTCGAACGGAATGGACGAAACAAAAATTGTACGTAACTGGTTGTTAGTCTTATATAGGACGATAAACACCTTTCACAATTTTAGCCACCCGGTTATCTTTTTCGCCGTTACAAGAGAAAAACGATTTTTAGGAAAAGAACACTTATTGGTAGGAAGTTTTTAATTTTCAGAGGCCCGGCGCATCCCGACCTCTGTAATTCCTTATGCCTGTATTACCTATACTAGTGCAATGAAAAAGATCATGGTAATTATTAGCATGCAAAAGAAAATGCACTTCTTCCTCTAATTTAATATTTCTGAAAAAGTTTCATGTCATACAGAAAACAGCTTTCTTTGAAAACAAAATTATTTAAAAGCTTTGAAGTTACAAGATGCCAAAGAAGGCCCTAAAAATTCTTTGACAAGTAAAAAGATCTTTCTTTTCTTTTCAGTCAGATGCTATTTCATTGCATTCTTGAAAAAAAGACAATATTCTCTGAGACCCTGTTTAAAATTATGCTGTTCAACACCGTAAAATAAGTTTAATAATTGAAGAATAGTTACCTTTATCTCGTTGAATCGTATCATTAATTCCCATTTATGACATCAAACACATTGTCTTCCTATAATCTTGTGTTTGTCTTCAAGAAACCTTTTTAAACCTATGAACTCAATACAGACACAGGAATATAATTGTTACGGAAAATAGTAAAATGAAGACACCACAATTTCTAGAGGGATGTGTATACTTTCATTTCGGAAATACCTTTCTACTGTTCATTCTTTTAATACCAACCTTCAAGTTGTGGCTATACGAATGCATATATCTTATAATAGTTGGCAGCATTTACCTTTCACCCATAACAATAACCACCTGTAAGATCTTAATGATTATGTATGATTGATTATATCTTCCCCCTTTATCGATTAGTAATTTTAATGCTCATAATACGTGTTAATATGAATATTCGGGGCTACCAGTTAGAGCAGTTTTTTTCTGAAAATTGCCTGTCTGTTAAATGCTCATTAAAAACATATTTCCATCAAATTACAAAATATTTCACTCCAACTTCATTTGTTCTCCAATTCTGTCAATGGCAATGATCTTCATAATGACTATCAGTTTCTTTCTATACACTAGGCTGGGTGTAATAGAATCGTGCAAAGACCACCTACATATATCAATACGGAGTATGTTGTATCTATTAGAGATATCAGAAAATCAATTACTTATATAGCTATTCCACACAAAAACATCTTAAAACCAAAATTTTGTTAAATTTTGATGGAATGATACTTGTAGCTTAGCGTACAAATGACAGAAAAACCTATGGGAACTTTCGAATGTATGAAAACACGGAGAAACCCCTTGCCTTCAAAAGTGCCAAAACATTCTTTCGTAAAATCAGACTAAAAAAGATTCGTGGGTTCGTTAGGTCACCTCAATACCTACATCCAGCAAACGACTCTAGAAGAAAGTAAAAACAGCTAAAAGAATTTTAGAGCTTCTAATCCTGTCCTGATAACATGTACTGACAAATTCTTTTCTGCGTGATATTGCTGATAAACTTGCTGAATTTTTTTAAAGTATCTATTCCCGAAACATATAGCAAAAACTTTCTCCAATTTAAGAAAAATTTTAAATGAATTATTGTTGAGTTCATAATGTGGATTTCTTAAATAATAGTATTGTAGACTACAAAAATTGAAACTGCAAAACTTATCTTTTAAAAATTATAATCATCTCACAGTTCATGAAAATCTCAAATTAATATTGCAATAATTATGAAATTTAGCTATTTATAAGATGCTCATTCTCCATTCATGCAATCTTTGAATTTGTCAAGAAAGTTTAGTTTTCTTAATCTTTTCTCTATACTGCTTTTCTATATTTCGGTAGTCACTTTTAATTTATATCTTGGCATATACTTTTTAAGGGTATTTATGTACATTTAAATCTTAAATTGTTTCCAAAGTATTCTGGATAGACATCGAAAATATTCCTGGCATCAGAGCTTAGCCTCAACTTATTAAGCGATATGTGGCAAGTTCTTAGTTTAATGGTTAGTATCCCAGACTTTTCAGTTCTTGAATAAGCCAGCTCCAGAATGTACATTTTGTGGTGGTTTAAATTATTAGTTCAATTAATCTTTATGCAAAAATGTTCATGGTAGAAAAATGTGTTCTTATAAATCTTTTAGAAAAATTATGGAAGGCAAATTATGGAACTGCTAAATTTTTCTAGCATGATCTCAAAATATTGTTTAGAAAAACTTATACTATTTGGTTCTATTTTAGGATGTGGTCGAAACTCTAAAACACGTATAGTTGGCGGCTCAATGACTGTGCCTCACGAGTGGACTTGGATGGTAATTTTTATTGTACCTTTTTATTTAACTTTTAAAAATATTTCTATATCTTTTACGTAATTAGCGAACTAATGTTATTTATTTTTCAAAGAAACTTAATTTAGAATTAATCGGATAGAAAGTTCAAGTAAGAAACTGCATATAAGAAAGATCTGACATGAATTTTTTGGAGTGAAATTATATATATATATATATATATATATATATATATATATATATATAATATGTGTGTGTGTGTGTGTACGTACATATTAGCATTCTTCTCATAAGATAGTTAATAATTTTCAGGTTGCATTGTTGAGGAAAAATAGGTTCTTCTGCGGTGGTGTTATAATCAATAATTGGTACGTCCTCACTGCTGCTCATTGTGTTTTAGGGTAAGCTACACAAATTTTATTTCATTTTTTAATATTCGAAAGATTTTTTAAATGCTCAAAACTGCTAATTTTTAAGTTAATTTTAGAATGAAAGAACAGAATTTTAAACTTTTGGAATATTTTATGTTACTGAAATTTGATTTCGCTACAAAATTGTTCTGAAACGAGAAATTTATTATAATTGTTTATAATTAAACACATTTTCTATAATGTGTTTACTTATTCAGCAATTTAAAAATAACAAAATATGCAGGAAATTATAAATGAAAACATGTATATTTACTACGAAAAGGAATTAGTATTAAGGGGAAAAATTAGAGAAAAGGGGAAATCTTGTTTAAATGTACTAAGCAAAGAGGGAAGTAAAACATGATACACTATCTACATATGTTATTGAACACGGGTGATAGAAAAGTGTGCTTATTCATATAAACTCTAGAAAAGTGTCTTCACGAATGGCAATTGCCGCTCAACCACCAAAAGAACACATCAGCCCTTGATGATGGTTAGCGTTGTCATAATTGGAACAATAAAGGTCTTGTTTAAAACAGACAATCCAAAACGAACATTTCGAATGATGAGATAAGCCTCTGCGCTGAGGTCATTCGGTAGCTCTCAAGGGTCTTAAAACAAAATCAACCCTAATGTATAACATTACCTACGCTAAACTTAATGTTTGCTATAATACACTCCGCCGAGCTTGTCGCTAAATGGTTTACACACTTGCCTTTTGTTCAACAGTTCTCGGTTCAAATCGCCCTTAGAGTTTAAATGGTTCGCGTGGCTCAACATGCATTTTACACTGTAAATCCCGGTTTTAGCCCTCTTATACAAAAAATTGTGTGACAAACAAACCAAGCTATAAGACTGTCTAACACATCTTTATAATAAACGTCAAAACCCGTTCCCACCTACCTAATTTAAGACTTCTAAAGTAAATTTTATTGTTAAATGACGCACTGTCACCCTTTTCATTGAGTTAGTAGATTTGATTTTCTAGATTTTGTGATCAGGGCTTTGTGTATGGTTGTAAAAGGCACCGGTAAACAGTTTCTTTAGTGGTATAGTCTTGTATGCTTGTTGGAACATCCTTTAGAATGTGGATCATAGGTAAGGTGCAGTTCTTTTGGATTGCTCGGTATAGCATCTCCAGCTCCGACACCCAAATTAACGGGTCTTTTGAGTCTGGGCACATTTTGATAACCTTTGCTTATTTCCTGTTTATTAATGCAGTATAACAACTCGGGTGTTTATTTAGACGTCCCATTTTAAATAGCTTGAAAAATTTCAAATATGAGTATACTTGATATGTAACATGACAAAATGTGAAATATATTGAACATGGAGGATAGAAAAGTCTGCTTATTCATACCAAGCGGTAATGAAATCTCCACGAGTAGCAATAGCTGATCACCGAGGAAAAACACATCAGTCCTTGATGGTTGCTGTTGCCATAATGGAAATAACTATGGTTACGTAAGTAATAACAGAACGCATGCTTCTCTACTTAATCCTTTCGAACTGTATCATTCGGCTCGGGAGTTCATGAACAGTTTTCCTGTATTGTGTAACCTTTGCGAAACCTTGTCATGAGGTAAGATCTTAGATTATCCATTTCCATAAGTGTCCAATATTTGTTAATATATATACGCGAAACATAAATATCATGAAGTATATGGTAGATGCCAATAGTTTAGTAATTTAAGATTAGAAATTAAAATAATTTAAAATTTCTTGATTATTCCATGATGGAAGTTTTCTTAGGCAAAGAATTATATTGAAAATTAGAATGAGAATTTCATTATACGTTAATTTAAGAAAATTCTATGCTTTTTGGAAGAAAAATTTCTTTAATAAAATTGCTTTCGTTTCAGTTTTAAAAAATACATGTAAAGATTTTGCTTGAAATACTTACTCTTTATGTATATACTTAGGTGGTTTTATTGTAATTATTTACCTGAATTACTTTTTAAAAAAAAAGCTTATAACTGATTACTTTTCATGTGATTTCATTATTCGCCAATATCATTAATAATGAGCAGTTTCTTAAATCTGGGTCAATATTTAAATATTCCAAGAATAAAAGTTGCAGTATTCCTACATATCTTCGCTATGCATTCAAACGTTCATAAATTAAAATTTCAATTTTAGTAATTTTTTGTCTCCTAATACTTCTAAAATGAAATGATATATCCTAGTCATGCTTAATCCTTAGTAGTTAAGTTTTCATTAAATTTCTAAACATTCAAATTTTTATTTGAATTTTATCAAAGTATAGATATGTTAGTATTTTAGGACTCGTCGGAATTGCGAATTTCTAATTCGTTATTATTAATCAGTACTCTTGCGTATCAGTTATTGCCATAATGTAACTGTACCTTGGGTTTAAAATATAAATCAAATTTTTTTCACAATGAGATTAAGATAATTTGTATTCTATTTACAAATGAAATGGTTCTATGTTTTTTACAGCCTTAAAAATAAAACCATTGATCTAAGTAAAGTTTCTATAAATTATTCAAATGTATATTTTGAGGTTTTATTTACGAAAATTTCCTTGATTACTGTTTTATATATATATATATATATTACACAAAATATTTAAAATTTTCTTTTAGCATTAAAGTGAAAGATTTAACTGTCAGATTAGGAGAATACAATTTCCAGGAAAACACTCGGCACCAACGAGACTTGCCTGTAGCTGAAATAAAGAAGCACGCTCAATTTGTTACATTGACATTCCAGCATGATATTGCCTTGTTGAGGCTAAAGGAAAAAGTGGAATATACTAATTTCATAAGTAGTATTTGCCTTCCAGAAAATGCCACTGATTATACAGATGCAAATGCCACTGTAGTTGGATGGGGAACTGTTTCTTTCGGTAAGCTTTTGTTTCGAGATTAAAGATCTTGAGCATATTTTCCCACTAACACTAATAAAATACCAGTTAATCCGGCAAGAGACTCTCCTGACACGTCCGCTTGGGTGACTGGCTCACTCTAATCAGTTTTATTAAAAATTGAGCTACAAATTTAAAAAATATTTTGTTATAAACAATGATTACGCTAATTGAGAAACTAATTTTATTAAGAAATTGTCTTGATATTTAAGATATTCTTTTTATAATTTATGAATACTATACGAGCTTTTATTAGGTTTTGAATCAACATACACTTCTGACAAATATAAGAATTTTTGCAAATAAGATTATCATATTTTGTATAAAATTTGATTTATTATCAATGGAACTCTCTTGAGCGCGTAATACATCGGCCTCTGTTGAGTTATATACTTTTTGTTGGGATTTGAGCTTCCTCGCTAATTTAATTTCAGTGACTTTTTGGCAGAGTTTTTTTTTTTTTTTTTTTTTTTGTTTTTTTTTTAAACATGGGCTTAGTTGTCTTAATATGTGAGTCGGTAAGAGATAATGCTTGGTATTTAAGGAATCTTTTATTTATAATAATCTAATTTATAATTTTACATATTGCTTCGATGGATTCTTTAACATTGGAACTGTTATTTCTTTGGCATTCAATGAGAAATAAAAACAACAATCTCCATCTTGGTTTCCTACGCTGTAGACTGACACAAAAAATTCGCTTACTATATCTACTCTTTTTGTTGCATTATAAACAGAATTTCTGTGTGTTTTTAAAACCATAAAGTGGTTGTTTCTTTCATTATAGTTGAGATCATGTGTACGTCACTTTATTTTATTTATAATTGGTCTGTGAATTAAACAATAATAGTTTTCACCAATAATGAATATACAATTTAGTCCACCAATAAAAAAGTAAATTTGTCAGTAAGATTGGCTCTTCAGTGAGCAGTTGGCAAGAAAATTTTCCCCAATCTCAGTGGGATTGGTTATTTTATATTATTGGAGATTTCTCTCTTGATACCGCTATTAAAAATTATTAATCATTAAGTAAAGATAAATTTATGTAGCATGTAAAGCACATTAAATATTAATGATTTATTGCTTACATAAACAATCAAATAACATCTATTTTATTGTTAGCTTACATCAGCAAGGATGATTTAAATGTTTTTATTTATTTTTTTTTTTTTTTGTCACTTTCGTCAATTGATCAAATTTTTGAGTTTTTATAATTGGGTTTTCGTTTTTTTTTTTTCAAACTGTTTAAATTTTGCTTAAAAATGTCTTATCCTATTTCAGATTCTTCGTTATTTTCACCACTCTGCTCAAATTCACTATCGCTATCATGAATACTGTATATTTCTTCAGGTTCATTATTTTGGTTAAACAATCTTCTGCAAAAATTAAAACTTCATCTATAATAGTTCTTTCATACTCTTTAAGTTTGTCATTCATTTTATTCCTAAACAATGATGTGCAATCAAATATACAAAAATACTTTAGAACATGAAACTGAGCTACTTGTAGAAATTTTGAAACCAATACTGGTCGCATGGGGGTCGAGCTGGTAACTGAATGATTTGCATTCTTTCCTTCTGTTCAAATCCCACCTTGGACATGGATGTTTGTAATGGTTCAGAATCCTCTTTCAATCGTTGGTACTTCACTCGTATGCAAAAAATTACTATTGATAGATAAAAATTAAACACTGGTCGCAAGGGGCAGGGTTACCCCGATGCCATATGAATTACAAGAAACTTTTTTTTCTAGCGAGAAACGGAAAGGCACGTGGAAAACAGCAATGCCCAATCCAAAAAGAGTGTCAGACAAAATACAGCAAGGATTGATTGCAGATGAATAGTTTTCCCTTGTTAATTTTCAACGCATGAGGTAAATGCCAACGCGGCCACCAACATGTTAATGGTTCCAAGCGAATGTTATCTTACGATATCGTCAATTAAAGTCATTATGTCTAAGATGCACAATCGGAGCAATTGTTGGTGAACATTTCTATATTCACAAGAGAAATTAGCATCAGTGTAAGGAGCATTTATTTACAAACATAATTGTTTGAAGCTTGTAAAATTAAAAATTCGATTATTGATGTTTTTTGTATTATAAATTAGAATTGAATTGGCTCATTCGAAATTACTACATTTGGACAAAAATTTAACAATCTAATTTTGTAGAGAAACTGTACCTTGTGTTTTTTTAGGGAAGTACACATTTTTACTTGTAAAAAAAAAAAAAAAAAATATGAAAAATTACATTTTTATTTTTTATGTTAGTTAATTTTTTTGAAACATTTTTCATTATCTTTTTAAAATCTTAGAATATAATATTTAAAATAGTTATAATTTGAAATCTTCTAATTTTTTTAAGCATGCAATTTTCCCCAAAATTTTATGGCTATTTTGTACTATATAATTATTAGAGATAGAAATATAGTTTTGAAAGCTAAAAATGAAAACGCAAGTATTGGACTATATATTTTTATACTTAGTACAATTTTTTTTAATACATACAACTTTCTATTTGCGTACTTCTAAAAAAACTATACATACAGTGTTAATCCAAACAGCAGTATTAAATTTCCTTAGTCTTGCGTCTGCTAAAAGAACATGACAACTTTTAATTTCCTTTGAGAATAGTTTTTTTGTTCTTTGTTAGAGATTAATATGTATATTATCTGTAGGTGGTGCAGTTAGTCCAGTCTTAAGACAGGTAACTATTCCTGTTTGGTCCAATGAAGAATGTGACAAAACGTATGTACTAGAAAGAATAACAGATTCCTTTATGTGTGCGGGCTCACCAGAAAATGGAGAAGATGCTTGTCAGGTATTTAGCTTCTAAACGAAGCGCTATTTCTTATTTGAGGTAAATTAATTTTTTGAATTCTTTATATTAGGTTGGGGAAAAAGTTATCCATTATTTTTTTGGGTAATCGTCTGTAGTGATTGCTATCTCGTGAGGTATCTATCAAACAATTTCAAATTTATGCTCATTGGAAAGGTGACATTTGACACTAAAATGTCCTCCTGCAGTTTTTTGTTCGATTTATTTAGTTATGAGTACAAGGTTTTAAAAATGTGAAAGGTATTTATCATCTTATATATGACCGTAACAACCAGTTACGCATAATTTTGGTTTCGTAGATTCCGTTTGGGTATTTGGATGCTAAAGATGCACCTCGCATGGATACAACATCGTCGAGAATGTCTATAAAATATCAAATTATCAAACTTGACAGCATGTCAGCAGTCGCAGCTTCACACAAGACCTAAAAATCTACATGAAAACTGTTTTAAACCTTTTTTCAAAGCGAATCTGAAAGTAGTTGCAAAAAGTTCACGTAAAAATAAAGGATTTCTTTTTCCCCAACCTAATATTTTAATTCAAATTCTATTCTAGAAATTTGTAATTCCTATGAAGTGTGCTCCCCCTCAAGGGGTTTACTTTCTTTAAGTAAACACGGGTGTCACAATCCCGAGGTACCTCAGTGATCTGTCCCCTTCTTTCCTTTTCTCCTCCATCCTTCTGCTTTTTCTTCTGTTTCTTCCTCATTGCGGTTGCCTCTTATAGGGTTGAGGGCTCCCCTTGAGTAGCTGTCGTCACTTTATTGTTATTAACTTTTTAGGGGACTAAATCACCAACGTGTTTGCCGTGCGTGGAGACCCGTGTCCTTGGAAAGGAGGGTCCTGGTAATTGAGGCTCCCAGAGACCAACACATTACTTTGGCCTCTGCTTCAAGTAAACTGGAAGTGTGTTGTTGTCCTCAGCACATCATTTGGCTTTATGGATCAATCAATCTGTACATCTACTTGGTGACTTGTTTTGAGTGGAGACAACTTCAGAGATGTACTGTGAGTGTATAGACTGGCTAGCACTGGTGCAATTGACTTATATCCTCATCATAGGATTTCGTGGTGGGTGGTGCCGTCTGGTCTCCGAACTTCGTTTGATCACCTATGGATAAAAAAACTTTTCCACATTCCCACGGGATCAACAAATGATTATGTAAGGCAAAATTTTTAATTGTCTAAAAATTCTAGTTTCTTTTGAATCTTTTTTTCTCCCTTTTCTCATTGAAAAGGTATTACTTTGGATGTTGGGGAAGTAAAATCTATTAAAAAGCTTAGATCTGATGTTCTGTTATACTGTTTTTTGGATGCAGTTTCTATCTTGATGCAAAGCATAATAATAGCTGACATAGCTGTTACTGTCGAACCTCACGGAAATTTTAATTTATCAGGAGGTATATCTGCGGACGACTTGTTTCATACGTCAACAGAGGAAATATTATAAAACCTGCAAAGCCAAAGTGACTGTGCTGTCAAATGAATTATAATCAGGAGAAATGGCATTGTCCTGTATACAAAGCATCTCATTTTGACTTTCGCGACACTAAACTTCTTGCAACATATTAAAATTGCTTATATGAGGTCTTCTGTTCCGCCTTTTATCCCAAGGCCTCTAAGATATTTCCAGTGTCAACATTTTGGTTATTCTAAAATAGCTTGCAGATTTAAACCCGTTCTGACGTTGGCCATGACAGTCTTACCTGCGATGCTAAAGAAGTGTGTGTCAATTGCAAAGGTGATCACACTTACTCTTGAACTTGCCCAGTTTGGCAACTGGAAAAAGAAATTACCCCGCTTAAAATGAAAAACAATATGCATCATATCCGGAGGCTCGACGTTTAGTAATTTCTCGGACTCCAATAGCAGGTGTTAGCTATGCAACTGCAGTGAAAGTCACTCGGTCATGTAGCACTCAAACAGAAGGTTCATGCCCTGCAGCTTGTTTTCCCCCACAGCTGAAGAAAAAAAGCAGGTCTGAACCCGGTTTTACCTCATTGTCTGCCAAATCAAAAGCCTTGAAAGCCAGGAAATTAAAATTTTCCAAGGAAGGCCATTAAATGTCTTCCTTAACTTCAAAGAAAGCCCTTGCTTTGGATGCAAACACTGTTAAATTGCATCCCTCAGACGAACTCAATTTTGAAGATTCATTTGAGATGACTTTGAGTAACAGTGATATCGGTTAGTTTATATTCCATTAATGACTTTCTTTGTTTCATGGAATTGTCGTAGTTTCCAGCCTCGAGTTGATGTCAAATCCCTGATCTCCTACTACAATCCTGCATCTGTGGCTCTCCAGTAAACATTTCTGAAGCTCACTGTTGGCTCTAAACTATGTGGATTTCAATGCTACAGATATGATTATCATTGTAATGCCACTGCAAGTGGTGGAGTTTGTATATTCACTTCCGTCAGATATCGTAGCACACACATGAGCTGCGTGCTACACTGAAAGCTGTGGCTGTTAAAATTTATACCACATGTCTAATCAGTCTGTAGCCTTTATTTACCACTAAATGAAATCATTTAAGCTGAGCATAAATGACTGAGTTGATAAACTCCCAGCTCCATTTTTATTGCTCGGTGATTTTAACGACCACAGTCCTTTGAGGTAGTGATGATACGGATTCTCCCGGTAGTCAGATGGAGCAGTTCATATCTGACAACTCTGCAAAATACCGAAAAGACTTATTTCCACGAACCTACATAGATATTTCACTTTCTTGACTTCGCTATTTGCTTTCCGCCATTTCTGCCATTGCTGAATTTTCCCATAGGAAATGATCTTTCCAACAGTGATTTCCCTCTTGTGACCCAGACTGGAGGTAGCGTGTCCCATAGGCCACCTAATTATGTATACATCTTGGCCAAATGGGTTCTTTTTACTCAATTGGCTTTGATTACGGAAACAAGACTTAAAAGTCATGCTGTTAAATATGTCACTGACACAATAATTCAAGCTACGGCTGTTGCTATTCCTAAAAGTTCTATTCCACGTAAGCTTATGAAACCATGGTGGAAGGAAGAGTTCCGACAATCTTATAAGAAACAAAAGAAGATATGGAATATTTTCCGCAGATACCCAACTACGGAGAACCTTATTGCTTTAAAAAAAATAAATAAATAAAGCCAAATCTCAAACTCGTAGAGTAAGACGCCAAAGTCAACGAGAAACTTGGATTCATTATGTGTCTTCAATTACCTCAACGACATCAAGCAAACAATTGTGGAGGAAAGTGAGAGTAACCAATAGTATTTATCGGGATTATTCCCTTCCTGTCTTAAAAACTGGAGCTGCTGTGCATTTCTCAACTGTAGGTATTGCCAATTTCACCAGAGAAAACCTTGCTAGTGTGTCCAGCTCCGGATTCATATAATCCTTCTTTTCAAAGGTTTAAAAGAATAGCTGAGCGGATCCCTCTAAGATTTTCCGATCTAAGTAACTAACCATACAATTGTGCTTTTGGGTTGTCAGAATTGAAGTCTGCCACAAAAATCATGTCCGGGACTGGGTTGCCTGGCGGCAAACGATACCAGTCCCGGACCTCATGGAATCTCTAATCAAATGCTCAGTCCTTTTCATCCAGATTCATTATTAAACATATCTTTATTGTTTAATAGAATCTGGATGGAACATGCTTATCCCACAGCATGGAGAGAATAAATTATGATTCACATTTTAAAACCGGGCAAAGATTCCTTTGACCCTATAAGTTATCGTCCAATAGCTCTTACGAGTTGTCTATGTAAAACTGTCAACCATATGATCAATGCTAGACTCACCAGCGTCTTAGAGAAGAATAATTGTATCCCTCCTCATGAAAGTGGTTTTCGAAAAGATCGGTCTACTATTGATAATATAATAAATCTGGAATCCTACATTCTAAATGCTTTATAAGGAGAAACAATCTTGTTGCAATCTTTGATATTGAGAAAATATGATCGTACGTGGCGTTATTGCCTTCTCCGTACTATGTACCATCTTGGCTTTAATCTTCCTACATTCATACAGAATTTTTTAGCCCTCCGTTTTTTTCAGGGTACGTATTGGCACTACTTTCCAATACTTTTATCTAAGCTTAGGGTGTCCCTCAAGGTAGCGTTTTAAGCGTGACCGTTTTTAATCTTTTTGTTAGCAACATACTTCATAAATTACCACATTCTGTTCATTGTAATTTATATGTTGACTACTTGCAAATTTCATATCAAGGATCTAACATGGCTGTAATTGAAAGACAAATGCAAACAGCTGTAAATTTCACTGCTTTGTATGCACAAAATGGTCTTAGCCTGTCTCATAGTAAGACCTGTGTTTATTTCTGCAGGAAAACTAGTTTTCATCGTGATCTTGTGCTTTACATAAATGGTAGACCTATCCCTGTGGTCAATGAGATAAAATTTCTTAATGATTTTCTGCAAAAAATTAACTTTCCTTCCACATGTGTTAAATCTGCAAAAGAAGTCCCAACGATTTCTTAATATCCTCAAGGTGCTTTCTAATACATCTTGTAGTGCAGATTGCACATCACTCCTTCGAATTTACAAGTCGATAATTTTATCTCGCATTGACTACGGTTGTGTTGCATGTAGATCAGCTAGATCTCCAGTCTTAAGCAGATTGGATACCACTCACCACTCTGCTCTGGTGCATTTCGCACTTCACCCGTCCAGAGTCTATATGTAATCTGCCAACAATTGCCATTAGACCTATGGTGGATGCAGCTGTCTCTTAATTATTCAAAAATTAACTCATTCCTTACATCCTACGATTCCAAATGCCGCACTTATGAGATTATATATTGCTAGACTATTCAGCATTCAACCTTTTGTGAAAAAGTCTTATTAAATACTATCTTTTGCTGTCTGATCTATGTTATGTCCGTAATGTAATGCTTGTCATTTAAACAATATTTTCATATTTTATAATCTTTTAATGGGTTGAACAAAATCAGAAGTTTCCAACTGATGTCTGGCGCAGCTTGTCCTTACTTGGACCTTGCGCCACTAAAACCAACCAACCAACCTGTGAAGTGCTTAACGCAGAACTCTACAATAAAAGTGGATTGGAATTTAATTTTTTAAACAAATTTTTTTAAAGTCTTAAATGACGTAGAAAACTTTTTAAAATGGTTACTGAAATCTAACACTTTTTTCACTTAATGGATTTTATAGTTTTTTTTAATTTAAAATAATCAATGGTTAGTATTTAATCATGAAGTGAAAACATGCTACTTCTTGAAAGGAAATCATCCCATAATAACACATAATTGATTCAAAACGCTTTCTTTAACCCTAAGATTATCATTGTATAATTAACTGAATTGTCTTCGAATACATGAATTATAAAGTTCATGTATTCGAACTGGTATAACTCGCAGAACTGAAAGTTCTGAGAATTTTTATATTTATTAGCTTAGCATGTTTTACTGTCAAGCTGGGGGCCGAATGTAATTAGCGCTCTTGCCTTGGGTTCAATAGTTCATGGGTTCGAATCCAACCTTGAGATTGTATTTTTGTAATGGAAGCCATTTTAATACGTAGGTCCCAGTCTAAGCCATTTGAGCAAAATGACTATTGAGCAACAAAGATAATTTGAAACTAGCACGTTTGACTGATCAATGTTAAACTTTTTATACCGGAAAAAAAGGAGTTAATGTAACTTACTATAAAACTCTTACAATGATCTTGGTTAGCTTTTTCACTTCGTTTTGGGGATTCTAGTATCCAGAATCAACATATTTAAGTCTTAATCTTATCTTAGTAACTTAAAATCTTCTTAGTTAAATTTTTAATTAAATGTCAGGCAGATCCAAGAAATTATTTTTCAATTATATCAAATGAATAAAAAGCCACACATAATTATTTAAATAAAAACTAAATTTTAATGCTTAAAGCATAATAAATCTGCTCTTACGAGCATTTAGTCAATGGGATTTTAAAATAATATATTCAGATTTAAATTATGTTATTTCCAAATAAAAATTAGAGCTGTATTGAGGAACACGAGAAAATTTACATATCTGAGCTTTAATTTAAAATCAATCTTTTATTGAAAATGTACTAGTTTTTTTAAATCTTTACTTGCTTCTGAAGATTGTTTTATTATAAAACTCTCATTACAGCTTGTAATAGGAAGGATTCTTTAATACTTACATGAAATGCAATTATACCAAAAAGTTTGTTTAAAAATTGTTAAAATAGTAAGATTAAAATAAAATTATTTGAACTAGGTGAAAAATCTCTGCTGAATTTTCCATAGTGAAAGTGTAAAAATTCTCATAGATTTTTACTAAAAATACCAAAGAAAGTTGAATTCAGAAATTTAAGTTTGTATTGTCTGATAGATTAACGTATGACATTCAATGATAGATTAACGTAAAAAATTAACGTATGACAACAACCAAAAACTTAGTCCTAGACAAAAAACTTAATATTTTCAACTTTACTGTAAAATTAAGCGGGGACAACTACGTTTAATTTTTTGTTGCTCAATGGTCACATCTTTTGCATACGTGGGCTAGTTAAAAATAGTCCTAGGGTTTAAGTGAATTCCGAACCATTATAAATGTCAACGTCCAAGGTGGGATTCGAACTCACGAACTGTTAAACCGAAAGCAGGGCCGCTAATCATTGTGCTACCAGCTCTGCTAGTTGAGCTTAAATAAAAACCTTAAACATAAGGAACTTGTTAGTTTACGAAATAAAGAAAAAAATGGTAGGTGATTTTTAAGCGAAATTTAGTATCTTTCAGAACTTAAGAACCAGCATCAGAAATTTGATTATATGCACACATCTATAATGTTTAAGAATTTTTCTTAGAGTTCTTCATCGTATTTTATATTTGATTAAAATTCCATAAGCCGTTTTATTTTATTTCTTTAACTAATATTTTGAAAATTCCTTATAAGTTTATACTAAATTTAGAATATTTACTATATTTCTAGTTTTAATTGTAAATATATAAAATTATAAAATCCTTTTATTTGGTAATTCTAAAATCGTTTGCGTTTTAGTCTCAGTTGAGAAGAAGTGTACGACGACACTATTGCATTATACGTTGAGAGTCGCGAAATGTTTGTGGTCTCCTTTTCTTAGCGGAAGTTTTATTTTCCTTGGTGTTGAATATGGAGGAAATATTAATGTTGAGCATCGACGTGAAAGTTGGTTTCAATGACAGATATGAATTAAGTTCTAAGCAAAAAATTTTAAGCAATATTGCTGATAATTTTAATAGTAAGGCAATTTAGCAATACTTGTTTTATGCAAACTTCATACGATTTATCAGTGTATTTCAGGATTTTTTATATTACTTAGCAACTGCTCTATAGAGTTTAATATCCAAAAGCTTCTGACCTGATTACTCTTAATAACAAATGACTTTTTCTGAAAATGTTCTTTTAAAAAGGCGTCTCTCTAAGCAATACCATAAGTTTCCCATACACTCAAGCAAGAAAAAAGCAGAACCCACGATTTTTTTTTTTTTTTTTTTTTTTTTTTTAAAGCTTCCCTCTGCTAAGCTTTAATTAACCTACACGTGCAAAAACTAATCGTTGAATTACAAATCAAATCCCTGTTAAACTTTTCCCGACAATGTAATTGTTTAAAAGACTTTAATATTACATTTATTGTAAAATTGTACTTTTAGTCCGAAGAAATCAATTTATTCTCTTTTAGGGTGACTCCGGAGGACCACTTATGGCTTTAAATGAAAATGGTCGATGGGAGGTAATTGGTATTGTTTCTTGGGGACGGCGATGCGGGGATCCAACCTATCCTGGTGTCTACACAAGAATATCAACATATAAGGATTGGATAACTGAAAATATGCAATGAAAATAGAATTGTTGGACATTCTAGTTTAAACCTAAACTATTTGTCTAGTATTCTCGAAATTTTTAAATTAATATTTTTTTATATAAAACTTGCTGAATGACATTGCTAGAGGTATTTTAAATATTTTAGGAATATTTTATATTTTGAATATTGCACTTTATGTATTGCATATGAAAAAATAAAGGTCAGTTACGTATGTGAAAAGGAAATTAAGTTTGAGATTTAAAACACTAACAAACATATTGATAAAGAATTGAAAATTCATTTGCACGTGAAATTGACACTTGTGATTTTGAAGGCTTAATTTCCAAATAGACAGTTGCAAGATAATAAATTATGCTAAAATATGAACATTTAGGAAATCTAATTTTACATTAAGTCTGCTCCCTCTGTAATTATTTGAATTGGTAATTCCAACGAATGTTTCACATGACAACGACTGCAAAAAAAATTATAGCCAGTGAAAAAAAGTGTACAAATATTTCAGTAAACGTTAACTCTAGTTCAAAATGGTTCCAAACATAACCACAAATAACCCCTCCCCAAAAACATTTCTGTGTCCTATTCAGATCCGTCTTTAAAAATACTTCTGCAATTAGACCAAGATCTAAGACTTTACCTAAAAAAACCTATTTTAACTTACAAATTTAGCACACATCATTCAGTATTAGCAACAAGATGCTTTTGGAATTTTCACCCCTTTATTACGTTCCCGAAATGGTTGATGGTAATATTCCACATTAAAATTGAATGCGAAAAAATCTAAACTTTCTATTATAATATACATTGATAAAAGTAAAATATTATCAATAAAGTTTTCTGAAAACCATGGAACATAAGAATATTAATATTTAAAAAAAATTTTCTGTTATCCAGCAAGACTTATCGGTTTGCTTTTACAAGAACAAATAATGCTAGTGGATAGTTTTCGTACATGAATGGGTAAAATTGCGTTTTCAAAATTCAGCATCTAACTCGCCGAACTGACAGCTGATTAGTTAACCTTCTTGCATTCAATTGAACAGTTCAGATTCGATACATTCCACAATAGACTTCGGACGTTAATGTTTCTAGTGATTACGAATCCAATTTCAATTGGGTTCTATTCTAATTAGCTCTCGTGCGCACAAAATTACAATTGATCCATAAACCAACCATATCAGTAGCGATGTTTGCCTCAGTTTTCATTCTGCAAATAAAAGATTAAACTAATCTGGATTAAAAGCTTTATCACATAAAATGAAATAAAATTGTAAATATAGAAGCAAATTTGTGTGAACATTGCTCCGAGTTTTCAAACCTCGTTGGTAAATGAATTTCTTTCAAATGTTTGTGACGATATTCTAGTGTATGCATACATCTCTCTATTGAAATCTCCCCTTAATTTTATTTACTATAAATGATCTGATATTTATAGAAGTTATACAAATTGAAGTTATTAAATTTAGATATTGTAAATCAAATTTTTTTTTAATTCCATAAGAGAATGTTTATGAAATCATATTAAATATCACTATGGATATATAACAGTACATATAAGCATATACATTGTTAGTATCAACTGCAAATATAAAATTATCTTTGACCAAGCTCTTCTCATCGTATTTGAATATTTAAGATTTCAAAACTTATACACAAAATTCCATTGTGTAATTTTTTTCTCACAATGAAAAACTACTTTTAAACAAAATCGTACCTGTAAAACTTCTAACATTTCTTTTCCTTTCGGGAAAGAAACTAGAAGCACAACTTTCAGCTTTATACATGGTGATGATCCAAAAGTGACAGTATCATTATACATTAAAGAAATTAATTCCTTTTCTATGTTTGAGAGTACTTTAAACTTGGTTTATAGTTAAATCTGTAACTTGCGAATATTAAATACTTTTGTAGCTTTTAAAACAATGCAGCACCAATATTTGTAAGATTAGTTTTAATCCAAAATTCATAAAAATGTGAAATGGAGAATTTTACCATTTCAATATTTATTTAATCTTTCTAAATTTCGCAGAATATTTTTATATATACAGATTTTTTACAAATTTCATCAATAATTGAGTTTTAGAAAATTTATGTTTACAAGTATTTTTTCCAGTTGTATACATGTACCCAAGAGGAAAGTATCCGAAAATAAAAGTTTGAATATTTCCTAACTCTTTATTTTAATAAAAATTTTAACAGAATTCAATTGCTTTTATTTATTCTTCATATATAAAATTTAAGAATATAAATAAAAGTAGTTATGATATTTTTGCCTTTACATATCTGCCATTGTGTGTTTTATATATGCCTACTCCCGAATAGATATGCTTGAGTTTTCTGGAAATCTTAATTCTACATGAAAAATTGCAAATATATTTGTATTTTAAACACTTTTGAAACAATTATAAGTTACTTCATAAAATTTTACATAATTTTTTTAAAGTGTCATATCTTCCAAAATTGCTTACACTGACAACTTATACAGACATTTAAAATTAAATTTAGGAAAATTAATGCATTTAAGTTTTTAAACGTTGGAAGCATGAAATCTATTTCAAAATCGAAACTTGACCTTCAAGTCTTGATATTTAACTTTTCCAGGTAAATATCAACCAAAATATAACTACATAAACCTAGATTTATATTTCTGTACTTACAAAGATAGCCTTAATATTTGCAGAGGAATTTTCAAATTCGGATACAAAGACTGTAGGCCTACAAATACTGACCATAAAAAAATTATTTTAAGGGTTATAAAATTAAGTAGAGAGAAAAGAAATGGATTCGAAACAGCAAACTCCATTACTATCTTGAAAGGAAATTAAGTTTCTAACCTCAATTTTGGAGAACAGTTTAGAGTTATAAAAAAATTCTCTTATGCATGAAAATTTGATATGCTATTTATTCTGTAAAGCAATTTTCTGCTTTAAAAAAAGAAAATATAGGTGCGGCTGATGTGAAAATAGTATCTGCCGTATGACGCATATTGCATAGCTTTATCTGTGATCACAACAAGCAGGGCAAGTTTTTATACTGTTGATGACACAGTTAATCTTTGGCAGCAATTTCCAATCTTCCAAGAGTCAACATCGTCTTACTGATCCATCACATGGAGTGATGGTATCAGGTGCTATTGTATTTACGTCTCAGTAACTTCTTATTTACACTGCAGGTACTTTCAACAATTGCCGTTGCATTTATGTTGTATTACAAGTTCATGGCTCAACACTATATTCAAGCCACTAAAAGCACTGCGTTTCAGCTGGATATTGGCAGTTTTGTACAGATTTTCCTTGATACAAAAACTGTTCATCAGCAGCTTTGCCCAATTCCGCCAATAGGAAACGCCATGTCAATGACTGCAGAGGGACTGGCTCACTATCAGACACTTTACCGTTGTCGATAAACTGAAACCTGAGGCCGCGGTGTTCTGGTTAGGACGTAATCATCTAAAGGTGGTGAGCTCTAGTCCCAATTGAACAGAAGATCCATCATGTTCACTGAAAGCGGCTGGTGCACGTTAAATAGGTCGTGGTAACAATGTCTTAAGAGTGAAATAATACCTCTGGGGGGGAGCAGCTCAAGTATTGAGTAGGTTTTCTACCTGGTCTATGTTTCTAAATTACGAAGACTCCTACCTGGCTGCTTCCACTTAACTAGTAGAGCCCAAATCAGGACTAGGTACAGGGAAGGATGCCGGGGCAACAATAATAAACTGACACTTCGTTGAAGTGGCTAGCTGTATCTGCTCATGAGGTTCAATCTGATTCAATGTTCACAGTAAAAAGGGCAGAAAAACTCAATTTGCTCATTTACAGAATAATTAGATGACATCACAGAAGAAATGCTTTAAAATATAACTCATTCTTTTAACAAATGCTTTGAACTGAAAGATCCAAAAACAGCTATAAAATTGCATTTATGGAATGCTGCACAAAAACAAAAAACAAGAGCATTAAGAAGAAGAATGAAATCTACAACGAATCAAACTGAAACGGGAAATGATTATACCAAATATAAAAAACAGTTATTTGTATACAAGAAATTAATGATACAATCAAAAATTACAACTAAACTCAATTCTGTACAAAGAACAATTCCTAATTTGAAATATCACAAAAAACAGCCACAAACAAGAATTTCATTCCAACAAAACATTGAATACTTTACCTCCTGATTAAGACACTGCAGCAATAATACAAAATCTGTTGAAAACAGCATTCCCAGCAGATTATCCACCAATGCACAATCCAGGTGACTCAAAATCACGAGATGCAATATATTCATTCAACGCCTCCAGATCCACCTTTTACGATGCCAGAACTCTTTGAACATTCTCAAGCAATTACACACCAATATAAAGCTCCTGGTTCACACACACACATATATATATGGCACAGGGAATAACATCATCAAACAAACTCACATTCCAGTCAATACCATGCACAATGGTCAATTATTTTAATACATGTCTTAAGTTGCAGCATATTCTTATTGAAATGAAAATAAGCCAAATAGTATTCTTTCTCAAAAACAAAGACCCAGAACAACCAAAATCATAGACCCATATTCCTATTGCTATCTATCATAAAAATTCTAGAAAAGCTGATTTTTGATAGCCTAAAACATTATTACCTACACATAAATGACTTCAGCAACATCAATGTGGTTTTCAGACTAGTTTTCAAAGAAGCACGCTCTTAATTTTTTTTCTCTGGAGAAATAAATTCTCCAAAACCAAGAAAATTATACCTTCCCCATTATAATAAAACCAGATATACAATAACCATTTCATTTAATTTGGTGGTCATAGAAGAGAGAGAGAGAAATTAGTGTGTCACACAAGAGATCATCAAATATTCATAGCACAGTATATAGCTGTTTGAAAAATAGAAATTTTATGACGGAGGATATATAGAATGAACTCGGGTTGTCCACAGGAATCAGTAGGCGTCATTTAACATTTAGCACACTAATATTTCAAGGTTTTGATATGAATCATTCAATTTTTATTCAATTCGTTATTAAAACAGTGAGAACAACCTAATGGTCTCAAACTGTTATAAGGCATTTTAGTGTCCACAGCGTAAATTACTCCTCCGAGACACTTTTTAGGTAATGATCCGTATTCATGCGTCGCAAAGAAACCCGGAAAACTTTCAAGCAGCCACCTCAACAGAAGTGCACGCAGAAACGAAGCATTTATCTGCAATTATTAAACAATGGCTGGGATCAAACCTGGTGTTTATCAATTTAAAGGGCAGTATCCTACCATAAGGTCAAGGTGAACCTCCTTTATAAGTATATTTTGACACCACGTTGTGGAATATCTAATGCCGTTAGGCACTTCACCGCGAAATTGCATTCCGGGAACTTTTCATTGATAGTGGGCTGTATCATCACCTCCCAGTGAAGAAAGACATTGCAGTGAAAGGATGAGTCATACTCTGGAGGCCAACCTCAAATTCCCTTACTCTTATAAGAGTTTTTTTTTTTTATTTACTTAGATGGGAAAAACCTTTGGTCTTAAAAAGATTTTCATTTCGTTTTAATTAAAAACACAGTGAAGGAGAAAGAAATTTTTTTATGAGTGGAAAATGAATTTACTGTGCAAGAAACATTAAGAAATTATTTACAGAATGAACTTACTGTACTATAGTAACGTTATCTTTTTACACAAAATCATTAATTTAAAGATATTAAATTTTTGATTAAAATTTATATTTTTCACCAAAGTCAATTTTAGAATTTCACAAGAATTTATAAAAACATTTTTTGACATTTCTTGTATATTTGACAATATATTTACAGTTTAAAATTTATAACATTCTGATAATGATTTTTGCATTTGTTTAAAATTTTATAAATTCATTAATATTTTCTTCATTATTAGTAAATTGATATGTCCCCCCAAAAATTTTTATCCTCTTAATTTCAATTTCATAAAAAAATAACTTTTTGTAGTCATTTAAAGTAATGCGTGCATGAAAATTTCAGTTATTTTTGATAAGTTATACCACATTTAATGAGTATGTTTTAAAAAATGAGAATTTTAATATATGAATAGACATTTATAGATAAGTATATATTTTTGACACAAGCAACTTTTGAAGGATTATAAATTTTATGATTCATATACTGCTAAATATTTCTTAAATTTATGTATCACCTTTACATATTTAGAAAATACTTTGATGATGTAAACAACATGAAATTTTATTTAATATTTTACACAGTAAATAAACAAGCAAATATATCCGAAAAATGTTTTTATTTAAAACAATAAATTATATAATATTTCAAATATATAACACAAAACTATTTATTAAATATTTCTAATTTTCTGTTCTTTTTAGTATTATTACATTTAATTTTTATCAGATCATCATAAACTTTCTTACAACAATCTTTTAATAAAGCATTGGTTGAAGCATACAGAATAATTTTCATAATATACACAGCATGTTTACTACAATCAAACTGAAAATAAATTTCTAATAATCTAAGATTATATAATGTTATGTTGCATGCAAGGGACTTCTGAGTTTTACAATATATAAACTGTTTTTCTAATTCTTGCTTTATAGTTTTTACTTGTTTCATTTATGGGAAACTTCATTCCCCCTATATTCATACTTTGAATTAAAATATCACTACCATAGCTTAATTCATTATATTCTTCAATGAGGGAACTGTAACATGTTTCACATTTAATTTTTTTTAAACAAGCATGGGTGCAATATCCAGTTTTATACATTAGTATTGCGGACAGATGATTTATGTTTTCTAAATCATTATTACGTATAATTATATTTAAATCATATATTTTCATTGCTATCTAAGAATAAAGTATTATCAATTTCATCATCAAAGTTCTCTAGAATGATGTTTCCATGTCTATGAGATTTTAGTGTTAAGAAAATTAAACTTTGGACTCTTAATTTATTTTCTGTTTCGTAAATCAGGGTAAGCGATACATTATATTGAGCACCAACTAATTGCCTATAAAGTCCAAATCGTTCTTCTAAAGAACTTTACAGTCAATGAGAAATTCATATTTAATTTTTTTGCACAATAATTAACAATTTCAATAATAATATTGGTAGTGTGAGTCAATGCAAGATGAGTCTCAGAGCTTAATTTTCCTGTGTCTGAAGAAAAATGTTTCCATTTCTTGGGCCACAAAGAAAAAAATTTTGCAAAAATATTAATCTAGCATCTGATGGTAAATTAGTAAGTGTGTGGTTTTTGATACTCATTTTTTTTGTTGCTATATTATGTTTTTATATTTATAATATCCCACCAAATTGAGATCA
>JAPDSC010036683.1:324748-350001 GCA_026290005.1 Latrodectus geometricus
GATATGTGGCACCTCTGCATTGTTGCATTTTGTACCATGCTCCAAGCCGAATGTTTTCCTAGTTCCATTGTCTTGGTTTACCTACTTTGTTTATAAAGTCTGATAGATAAATTTTTATTTTCCTGCTTCAATTTCTTAAATTCAGGCTCATCTCTATAGCTTTTTATTGTTGAATGGAACAGCAAGGGCTTTTAATTTGTGATGAGGTAGAGGAACACAATTTTTTTTTTTTTCTGGATTTTTTATCATATTTTCAAAAGCCTCTGAATGTCCATTTCCATGAAATGAGCTTCCCAAATCTATGGAACAAGAAATAATACAATGAGAAAAATTATCCAAAATTTGTCATTGAATTCATTTACCAGAAGTTAATACAGTATTTTAATTAGAAGATAAAAAGTAGCTAAGCAAATTATTTTCAAGAATTCAAAAAAATCATTAAATTTTAATTAATTTAGTAAAATTCATTAGTTTGTTAGATTTTTATTTAAGTGAATTCAGTTTAAGGATGTAAAATGTATTTTTTCTGAATAATATCATAAATCTTTTCTAGTCATATAAAATAAATAATACGTGTAGCAGATTGATAATTTAATGTGAAATAAAATAGAAAACTTTTATTACAATAGAGATATACTATTACAAATTTTATTACTTATTATATAAAAGAAATTTCAACAGCTATATCTTATAAACTATTGAAAAATGAATGTTTTCACTTATGCAGTAATATACTATTGGAAATAAAATAGGAATATTTAATCATTTGTTACAAAACTATGATAGGTTAAATTAATTTAAAAAAATTAAGACCACAATTATAAAATTTTAATACGAATAAACAAGGGTATAAAATCATTATATATCTGCATTAAAAGTATTAATTTCAAATTTTATTTGAAAATAATTTATTTTCATAATTTATGAAAAGTACAACTTTAATATTAAAAATACAATTGAAAATGGAAAAATCAAATGTTACTACATGGTAAATAAGCATGTTTTAACTGTTTTGTTTGTATATATGACACTTATTTAAAACAAATTTTACATTTAAAAAACTTTGGAATGTTACAGTTATACATGAATAATTATTACTCTTAAATATTAGAAAAAATAAGCAAAAAATTTACCCTGGTATTTTTAGTCACATTCAAGTTTTCTTGAAGAATGACTTTAAGCCATTTGTTAAGCATTTCCTCTTCTTCGAGAAATCAAAATACACTTATTTTTTTTTAGTTTTATCGTAATTACCACGGCAAATAATCATGGAACATTTGTAGGACATGATGACAATAATATCACTTGAAACTAAAAGAAATATATTACAGACATAAATTAACAACACAAATCTGTGCGCAAAATATCAAGGCTAAAACTGTAATGGGTTCAACCAACAACAGCTTTGCTTTCAGAGCACAAGACATACCGAAAAGGAGATAGTAGTACATCGGCTTTGACTTTAGGAGGTATTTGCTTTATTAACGAGTTGCAAGGGAGGAAATCTGTTGAACTCTCAAGCAGCCACTATGATAGATGTGCATGCAGAAACGCAACATCTTTCTCCTGTTTAACAGCGGCTGTTATTGAACTCTGAGTTTTCCATTCTGAAGAGCAGTGTCCAACCATTATGCCACAGTGAACCCTACCTCATGTATATCAAATGAAACTCTTTTATCCATATATCTCTATTTTCATACTATTATTTTCCATCCTTTTATTTTTGCACACATTACAATAAATACTGCAAATTAAAATAACCAATTATCTAGGGGAAAAAGGGTGTGTCTTCATAAAACACTACTTTCTTTTTAAAAATAACAATCTTACATTTATAAATTTATGCAAACTGCAAGCTCAAAATTCCTCCTCCATTTTTTCTAAAGTTCAGATTTTGCATTTGCTATATTTCTTCACTTATCAGCAATATCAGATCTTTTTCTACAGTATACTTTATAGTAATTCCTTTTTGGGAATAGAAAACTCTTTTAATAATAAATATTGATAACTTCTTTCCTTATTTCAGTATAATTACATTATATTTTATTAACTTATTTTAGAAATATTCTAGTTTTTACATAACTATTAGTACATTTACAGTTCATTAAAAAATTGTATTTAGGAGAAAAATTTAATTTATAAAATATTTTATTATTTATATAAGTGTCAAAATTCTGCCTAA
Organism: Latrodectus geometricus; assembly: GCA_026290005.1. NCBI lineage: Eukaryota > Metazoa > Arthropoda > Arachnida > Araneae > Theridiidae > Latrodectus > Latrodectus geometricus. The sequence continues at coordinate 326,931 of JAPDSC010036683.1, forward strand.
ATTTCAGCTTCAACGAAACATGAAATTAATAAAAACACATGAATGAAGTAACATTTTTAACAATAAAATCTTGGTTTAAAAAAAAAGATATTTTAAATAAGAATTTGGACTCAGCATTTGATATGTATTATAACTTTTTACTTTTGACAAGTTGAAAAATATAATTTTTTCAGCATACATTTTTATCACATTTTTGATAAAACTAGGAGGAAAAAAATGACTCATGCTATTTTCAAAAATGAACTTTATTGAATATAAATATAATGTCTGAAATAACTATACAATGATAAAGACAAGGAATTATTTAGATTACAGGAATTATTTTTATTTCGATTTCGATTATTTTTATTTAGATTACAGGAATTACATATTAAGGAATTATTTAGATTACACAACAAGGAATTATTTTTCCGATCAGTAAACTTCAATCAAAACAAAAAATCATATTTTTTATTAGATTTATATGCATGTTATTTATTATTTACTGTATTTACACATTACTAAAAAGTAATTTTCTTGAAATTATACATAAACTTCAAATTTGTTTATAGTAATATTTAGTGAATACATGGGGAAGCAATAAGAATTAACACACACACATACAAATGATTTTTAATCTCTTAAAAACAAAATTCTCTTTTACAATTTGGTTAAAATTATAAAAATAAAAATAAAGAAATATAATACTAAATCCATTTTTCATGTGTATGTGTGTGATTACAGAAAATATTTGAATTTAATAACAGTAAAATTTTTCACAATTACAGTAAACAATGCAAAATTTCCAGTTTCCTGACAAAATTAGGAAAAAGCAAAATTTTATATTAAAAATGTAATAAATTATTTAATATTAAATAATAAAATAAATGAAAATAATAATCCTTATTATTTATGTAAAAAATAAACTCATTTTTTAAAAAATGACAGCTAACATATTGCTTTACTTATTGCTTAAGTATAAAGGCTATTTGATAAGAAATACAATTTAACTGGTTTCACTTCAAAGAAAATGATACATAAGTAGTACTTGAATTAAGGAAATATTACTAACTTTTGCAAAGAAAGTCAAGAATTGGCACATGATTTTATACATCAGGTTGTCAAGTTAATAAAAAACTGATCTACCCACAAACAATATGAAATAATCATTAATTAAAACCATTACCAAGAAACAGAATCCAGAGTATACTAAACTGGACAACATTCAAAAGTAACAAATTAAAAACTAATAAAACAATGATTCAAAAGTGAAATGGTACAATTCAACAAATACAAATGCACCGGAACTACACTTGGCATTAAAATAAAAGTCCATTTGAGACATGATCCATGTGATACATGATGAAAAAAAAGTCCATGTGTTACATGGTGAAACAGTCTTGAGGACAATCGATTTTCAATTGTAAAGACAAACATATGGTACTCACTTTATTTAAAAAGAGTGCCAAAAAGTTTCTGGGAAAATTTAAAAAACAATGCAAAATTTCCAGTTTTCTAACAAAATTGGGAAAAAGCAAAATTTTAGAATAAAAATGTAGATTTTGATTACAAGAAGATACTAAATTTCAAATAACATTTCTTCATTCTAATATAAATACTTTCACAATATAAAAACATTTTAATAAAATCGTGTACATGCATTTAAAGTGATTTATATAATAAATACATAATGTGATTGTTACATTTTTTAGAAAAAAATTGGTAAGTAATTAGAAAAATATTGAAGTTTTTTCAATACATAATATCTTAATTATTAAAATTAGAATATACATCTTACTTCAAAATAGAGGTATACATGGTACAGTAAAAATAACCAAAACAAAATGTTTGTCTTAATAAAATTTTATAACAGTTTAATGTTTAATTTTTATTTTTTCCAATATTTAATTACATTACACCCAATTCCTATTCAATTTTTATCATATGTACAATAAAAAATTATTTCAATATTGTAAAATTGCAAAGTAAAAATAAGGTTTGAATATATTATGGAAAATTTCTCTTGCTTTACTGATTAGAATTTTTTTTCAATTGAAAAACAATCACAAAAGTGCTGAAACAAAAAAAGCATTTTTGGTTTTTAGGAAAATGTCTCATATTTACTCAACAGTTTAGTAGACATTCATCCCTCGCTAAAAGAGATTAATGTGATAAAAGTTGAATACAACTGACACAATTACTAATATTTGATAATATTCATAGAGGAAAACTTGAATTTAATATCAATTCTTCCTGTCAGCAATTTATTATTATATGAGAAAATTGATATTATTAATGTCACATTTATTTACATTTACTATCCACTTTTCAGAATTAAATACAAAAATTTAGAAAGATGCTATTTATATTTTATTCACATATGTTATATTTAAAAATATTCAGTTTAATAAAAAAAATTGTAATTCCTAAATCAAAATATTATTTTTAATGTTTAAAAATAGACTAATTCATGCTATTTTAATTTTAAAATTACTAACAGGCTAAGAATAAAAAATATACAGCAAAGATGATCATAAAAAAAGGTTAAAAGATTAAAAAGAGTCCACTTCCTTTTTACCTCTTAAAAACTATTTTTTAAAGTGTAATAAATTTCAAAAATTTAAAAGTAAAAAACTTTTATTGTTAATCTTCTATTATTCAATTTAATTTTTTTTCATTTGTAATAAAAATTAAAATAAAAGAAATTGTATAAAACTTTAAAAAATTTAAAGGTAATTAAAAACAACAAATTTACAGGAGTTTTGAGAAGTATTTTCCTTTTTAATCCAATTTTTAAGGATGTATATGTATCCTGATCATAAAACATAATTTTAAAATAGAACATGTGAAAGATGACAATTATATACTTCCTATTTTTTGTACACAAATGTATAATTATTACTTACTGAACACTTGAAATAGTAGAATTTGCTACATATCAAATTAGCATACAAGAAAATATATATTTCCTTACTGAAACATAGTAAATTTACCAAACATAAATTTAGCAATCTTACAATAAGTATAAAAAATATATTGGGATGATATGTCAATAAGGAATAAGAGAAAATAAGAGAAGACTTAGAAACACTATAACACTTCTTATGCTAGTTACATAATACACATAAATATTATGTATTTCAATGTCTTCCATGCCTTCCTCCATTCAAGTCTTCCTAATTTTATTACTTGAAATATGTGCATGCAAATTAGAATTCTTAATTAAATGAGATTATTGTTTTAGATAATTACATTTCTTAATAAATTTCTGATTTTGTTATTTTAATTGAAATTCTTTGAAACAAAAATAGAAATTTCTATTTTACACTTGTCAAAATCCAATTATTAGGTGAGATAATATTGAAAGCATTATTATTTATTTGATAAATAAAAAGTACACAAATTATGAATTAAAACATAATTATACAAATATACAATATGAATCGAAATATAAATTATTAGCATAAATTAAATCATGATATTGACACATTTTTAGATATCATTAATTTTCATTTGCAATGTTTAATCATATAACATTTATACTCAAAATATATATAAATCGTAATTTTCCACACACAAAATATATTCTGAAGATGACAATTTACTTTTACTTCATAGTATAGAAGTTTTATAGTCAATATTTTACAACAAAGATCACATATTCAATAAAATGATTCCAATATTTGAAATATATTTAAGAAAACTAATAAAATTAACTTGTAAAATCGACATATTGGCACCTGGATTTAACCAATATATAAATAAAATAAAAAAAATTTTTTAAAAATTTATTCAATACAATTTGGAAAACACTTTTGAAATTTAATTAATTGTTGATTATAAGGAATATTTAAGTCTTATATATATATATTCAAATATAATAAATTAAAATATAATATTTAGTTAATAATTTAAAAAAAAATATATTTTCAACAGTACAATTAAAAAAAATATTTTTGAAACTTAATAAAAATAAAGCACAATTTTAATTATACTTATTCAACACACAACTAATATAGAAATAATAGATAGATTAACTTTATACTAAAATTTTTAACAGCATCATACTACAAAGACAGGCATTCTTTGCTTTTTTTTTTTTTGTTGTTCTTATTTTTACCAATATGCTTAGACTTTAAGGAAGCAAAAAACTTGGAAGTGAAAACTTTGGTAAAAGATACTTACAAGTAACAGTAAAATAGATTATCGAAAATCAATTAACATATTTTCAATTATTTTTTTTATATCATTAAACACTTCCAAACTGTTGTCTAACTTTCGAAGTCCTTGGAAACATTGTAGCAAAATCTCTTTTTCTGTAATATCCAAAGACAGAGCATATTCAATAGCTTTATTATACAATGAAGTTGAATTATACATTTTAGCTATTTTGCATATTTTTAAAACAGTAGTAGGATACAAACTATGACATAACCTATCTTCAATAAATGATTTTGCATCAAATAATAAAATTCTATCACATTCTTGCAATAATTCCAATAATGTTTCAAAAGGTATTCTATTAATATATGGACAGTATTCGGTTGTATAACAACCATGTAGAAAATGAAAAATGCTTGTAAGGGCTTCAGCAGACAATCCACATAATTTAATAACATCTTTATTCGATTCTTGAAAATTTCCATTAAGAAGAGCCTGAAAATAGTCAGAATTTCTGGAAATTTTTTCACGGGAAGCACCAATTTTTATTCCATTTTCAATAACAAATATTATATCAAATATGTCCCCTTTATACACACATTTAGTAGACAATTTCAAACCACAAGTTTGAGAAGTACAGCAAATATTTTTTGACTTTTTATAGCTGGTGCTTTTTAAACTTTGATATATCCCACATAAACATAAAACTGCTTTTTTCCAAATAATGCAATCAGAAAAATCACTTAGGAAGTCGAAAAGAATTGCTAAACCCTTAGCCTGTATTAATGTTTTATACAAAGCAGATTTTGAGTTAATTAATTTTCCAATTGTATAAATTGCATGGAACCGGTATATTTTTCCAGCAGTGCACAAAATATGGCCTAAAGTTCCAATACCATACTCAGATCCTACTTCCTCATGTATGGCAGCCTTCAACTTTTTGTATAAGGAACAAATACGTGAACAATGTAAACAAATTTTAGGGTCATGAATAATTTTTAAAATATCATCCATTTCAGACACAAATCCACTCATTATAAGTTTCTCAAAACAAAAACGGTTTTTTACAAGTAGTAAAAGAATATTTTCAGCTTTTGGACTAGCATTTTTAATACAGATTATATATTGCAGAAGAATTGAAAAACAAGCACTGCTTGCAAAATGAGAGTTACATTTCTTCTTTAAATGAAATGAAAGTTGTGCCAACAAAGCTAATACATAACTATCAAGAGTTTGTTGTTTGGTATTTTTGATAATTGGTGAAGGAAAATTTTTTTTTCTTTCCAAGTTTTGATGGGAAAATTCAGATAATTTGTATCTTTTCTTTGTATCTTTGTCACTACATGCATCAGAACTCATACAATGTTTTGTAATACACTTCTCCTGTTCCTTTACCACAAACTTTTCATTTGAGTAAACATTATACTCATTTAAAGATTTATCAGAAGTAAAATTTGTATGTTTTACAGAATATTTGTTCAATTCATTGTTATTGCAAGAAGGAAATAAGTTCACAAATGTAGTTTTGTTTGTTTCTGCAGAAATGGTTGTCTTTGGAGTTTCCACAGAAGTAAAAACATGTTCTGAAAAATTAGGCACATTATTTTTCCTAGCAATAGATACACTACTTATATCACATTCAATATTATCAGCAGAACTTATTTTTGATGAACAGGAGGAAGATTTTCCTTCAGATTGTGAATAGGAATACAAAGAAGGCTGATAATTGAAATTACAGAGAGGAGTGCCGCTTGAAATGTCTTTTGGGCTTCTATAACTATCAGTATTAAAGCTATAGTTAGTAAAATTATAATTCTTTAAAAAATGATTACTGGAAAAATATTTCACATAATAGGTATTTGTGTCATTTGAACCTTTAAAAGAATTTCCAGAGTTACACGCTTCAATATTTTTAGTATTGCCAACTGATGAAGTATTATGCTTGCACTGATCTTTCATTAATAAATCATCACAATTCAAAATGTAAGACTTGTTGGATTTGGTATCTTCATTATTGTTAAGTTGAAATTCTTGAGACGTGGATGAATTTTGATAAAAGATATATTCTGTATGAAATATAGAGTCTGTATGGTCAAACATGTGTTGTTCAGTAAAAGTTTTTAAAATTTGCATTAATATAGATATTAAATCAAGTTCAATTAAAACAGTAGCAAGCCCTTGTTCATAAGTGAGAGGAAACAAGCTATCAATAATACAATAGTGAATGTCTTTAAAATCATTGTAGCGCAAGGCTTCAACCAGCACCTTTAATCCATCAATTCTGGAAAGGCCATAATTACCCCACATATGTATATAATCTAAACAGTTACATAAACCCAATAAAGCAAGCTTAGCATTAGAAAAAGACTTGTAATCAGTAGCAACTTCAGCAAAAATTTTTATAGCACCTGCTTTTGTTACATCTGAGCGAGCCATTTCTAGAGTTGTTAAATTTTTCAGAGATTTGATGATATGGGCTTTGATATTATTTTCAGATTTGTCATATAAATTAACTAATATTTGTAAAAATTTTATTTTCCGTATTTGTTGTACGCAATTTATATTGCAGTTTTCAGTTAACTTAGCTAAAGCTTGGATACAGCACATAGTAAAATCTTTATCAGCCGTGTTTAATACTTCAGCAATATGAACAATGCCATTTTCATGGATTATGAGATCCCGACATTTAGCATCTTTGCCAAGAATACAAAGAGTTTGTACAGCAGTTTGTTTAAAAGCAATTTTTTTAGTTGCCAATAAAAATGTTATTATGTTTGTTACAAGCTTAATAGTTTGAAATACTTTAAAGTCCACTTCATAGTTTGCAATATTTGCAACAATTTTGCAGACTTGATTTTGAATGTCATCATTTGGTAAATTTTCCATGACTTGTGTTAACATTTTAATGCCATTATACTTTATAACTTTAAATGCCCAAATTTCTTCATGACAAACCTCATTAATAATTGTTAATGAAACACTACACAATTGTGGATGTTCAAGATATGAAACTATTATTTGTATGACTAAATATTTTTCTAACTCTTTCATTTTATCAAAATGCTTCACATAATGATCTCTAACAATTATGAGAGCACCATAAATTTCATAAAATTTATCACTTTTTAATTGCTGTGCTATTCTTCCAGGATTATCCATAGCTGAATGATTCTCACCTCAAAAGTAATCCTAAAAATATTTTTTGCATTAAAGAATAAACAAGTAATAATAAAAGTAAAAAAAAGAGAGTAATAACTATATGGATTGTTCCCAGTTAAATTCATGGGAAAGTTCTAAGCCAATTTTTAATTTCAAATTACTAGAACCATTTTTAAAACTAATGTTCTAATAAATGAAAAATAGACAAGTTAAATTTATTAATATAAATTATTTATAATAATTTAATATAAAATAATTATAATAAATAAAAATAAGTGAAAAGCACAAAGTAATAAAAATCTTCCAAAAAGTCAAAATCATAGAAACTGAAATTTATCACATTAAATTCCGGTTTGATTTCTTCCATTTCCATGTTTAATTGAGTGAAGTATATTGAATATACAAAGCCTGCATTACACTAAACTCATGAAAATTGTGCATTAATGAAGAATATTTTTACTGTCTCAACAAAGCCAGAATTCTAAATTTAGTGAAAAGAAAGTTTTTGTTTGTTGCCAATTTTTTCATCAGTTATTTTTTAAATCTGCTTTTAATTTTTTTTTAATTATCAAGTAAAAATATTGAGAAAAAACAGAAATAATGTATATGATTTTTTTCATCAAACATTTAAATAGTGCTCTCAATTTTTTTGCCAAAATTTTACTAAAATACATTTAATATTTACTAAAAAAAAAAAGTCCTTTTAAAAATTAGTAAATTTCCAAAATCCTATATTTGACATGAATAAAGTATCCCCCCCCCCTACATTTGAAATTAACTGAAATTAAAAAATTTGAATTAATTAGGAAATTAGAAAATTTAATATATGTATAGAAATGTACCTATACTAATAATTGAAAGATGGAGAAAAATGTCATATGGAGCAAAAAACACTTTTAGTTTCTGAGTTATAGTAGGAAATTTAGAAAATAAATGCTGTCTTCCTAAATTCTCCAAAATATGAAATAATGGTTTTTAAATTGTCTGAAAAGATATATTTTTCAAAACAGGGGGGAAATACCTAAGAAGTGTTAGCATTTCTATCAATAAATTTAGATTTAACAGTAAACCATTTGCAAAATTCAAAATTGAATTGTGATTAAAACAGCTAATTAGCATTCTTCTTAACAACCCTTTAACTCTCTGTTTCAAATTATCTCAAAATTATCGATACCTGTTAATTCAAACATTTGTTTGTAACATATGCTTTTTAATTATGAAAATAAACTATGGTACAACAATAAATCTCAAACAATTGCATTTGATTTAAAAAAAACTATGTGTTCACTATAGAAATAGAAAAATATTTCAAAAAATTATTTACAATATGATGTGATAAAAAAAATCATTAGCTATAAAAAAAAATCATTATAATGTTTGATTAATATTAAATTTTTAAATGCAAATCACTTCAAATTTTTACATTTATTTTCAAGAATTCCTTACTACTGTAAATTAATATTCCCATTAATGAAGTACATAATTTTATTTATTATATCAATATATAAGACTTTTAGTACTTTTTTATAGACTTCATATCCACAATTTTCTAATGCAAAACAGATAAAAATGTATAAATATACTACAACTTATGCAACAATTAAAAAAGTTAAAGAAAAAATTAGTCTTTTCAATTAATGTAATAATTTTTTATAATCAACTATTTTTTGCAGAATTACAAATTTGGAAGCTAGATAATTATGTGTATTAATTAATATATTTACTAGCATACATAGAATTCAAGTTTTTTAAATTACTTATTATCAATGACAAAAAACTACTTTTTTATCACCTCAATGGATTTTTGGATAAAAAAAAAAGAATTTAAATTACAATGAATGCAATAGCATTTGAAATTTTCAATTCTATATCTTTTTTAAAATTTGAGAATAGTTACTATAAATATGAATTTGAAAAAAATAGTTTTCTGTAAAATTTTAAATATTTTATTGTAAAAAGGAAAATTGATAAAAAAATATAAAACTACTTAGTAGAATATGTTATATAAAACATCTTGAATATCTTATAAATATTTTTATCATTCTTGTAGAAGTATTATGAAACTATAGTTCATAATCAAAAAATAAATTTTTTTATTTACTTATTCATGTTTGTCAAATTGTTTAAGAAAAGATTTAGGTATAAAAAATTTTAACTAAAAACTTTAGAACTTAAGTATTCGCTTATTCATTATTGCTTTAAACAATAATTGATTTAAGTAAAAAAATTAAACTTTTATTTAAATTGCCTTAATTTAAACAACCATGATAATAACATGGTACAAACTACCTAATATCTAAAATGTTGTAAATGATTATTTAACATTTTGCTTTGAATTTGCTGATAATGTAAACTACAGAGGATGAATAAAATTAAGTGTCAAAACTGGCATCATAGAATTTGTAAGTGGAACATGCTCTATCACTCATCATTTAATGACCTGTATAAGGTTTTTTTATACACAGCAATTATCACCTACTGTTTAGAAAAAATTTGTTCCAAACAAAAAAATGATTAGTAATTTAGTAAACAATACATAATGTAAATATTTTGATAACTGTATCATGAATATGATGCATTTCAAAAATTAATATTTAAACTTCTAAAAACAGAATAGTAAAAACAGAATAGAATTAGAGAGATCAGAACAAAATGGTAAAACTTAAGAAACACCAAAATGTGACGTTATGCACAAATGAAAGAAATAGTTAAAGGGTGTTTGAATGGAAAATATAAAGGTGAAGTTTGCAGAAAGTTAAATTTCTATGGTACTGATTGATATGTATCTGAACTTCTCATTCCAATTACTCACATTTTCTATGTAGGCATTTCCATAAGCATATTACTAGATGTTACAGTTAGTTTGAAATTCTGATTGTAAATAAATTTCTATCAATACTTATAAATTTAATAATAATATGTTTACTATAAAGATTGAATTTAATGCTTAACTAATAAATCAATAAAGTAAATTTGAAATGTTAAATGATGGGAATTTATAAAAAATTTATCAATATTAAAATCTAAAAGTAAAAATTGGTTGAAGAATATTGAATAATTGCATTTAAATAAATTATTAATAAATAAATTCTAACTTACAACTCACTGTCTATTCACCAGCAACATAAAACAATATTAAGGAGATATATTAAATCAGTATAAATAAACCACATTATAACTATTTTTATGAATGAATAAATTGATTATATATATTCTTTCTAACATTCAATCACTTCTTACCTGATTATTTTTATGTAATTAGCATCTCAGTATATTTTTTTAAATAGCGAAAAAGGTCACAGGTCATGCATCTAATAAACCAAACATATTTTTGTAGCTGGATTGTACTCCAACATGTGTTAAATCTCTTCATGAAGAGCTTCTTTAAACTGCCTATAAATATATTTCAGTAAATTTTTGTTTAGTTTACTTTATGAAATAACACATATAAAAGTAAATACACTTTTTGTGAAACAATGTACTATATGATACAAGATAACAAATTAATATAAGTCATGAGAGAAGTTAAATTTAATTTATGAATTCAAACTACATTCTAATATTGAAATTTAATAAATATGGACACAGAATGAAAAAAAATATTTTTACTAACTAGATAACTATAAAGTTAAAATATCATTAATTTTTCAAATTATTATTCTACTGTTGATTAATGTTTAAAACCATAAATCTATTCCATTAATTTCAAACATTATCAGTATTATAAATGCAGTAACATTTAAATGATATAAATATTGAAACACATAAAATCTTCTAGTAAAAATTTTAAATATATTAAATTTCTTGTATACAGCAAGTCAAAAATTACTTTAATCATAATTTAAACATATAATACACTTTTGAAAATTGGAGATAAAATTAAAATGAATGCAAAAATTTACTTCATTCGTTTTTCAGATTTTAAGACTAAACAGATATGTAAAATCTGCTGCTTTATTCAATTCCCATGCATTTTTGGAAGAATAAATAAACATTTCACATAACTTTCATTTTATATTATAAAAATTTTAATAAAATACTTCAACTTTCTGAAGTTTGGGCTAAATTATATTGAAATGAATTTAAATATAAATTTTAACAAAAAGCAGTGATGTAAAATTTGTCCAATATTCATAAGGACACAAAGGAAAACAAAATTTTGCAATTTTTAGCAAATGATATTAATAAAGTTGTACTATATTACAAAAATTTCTTTTTGTTTATTTCAAACAGAAAGCCTTAAATTTTCTCAATTCCATATTACAATATTGTTAAAGATCACAACATAGACTAGGAGGATTAACACCATAATATAGCATCAATCCTCCTATGTATAATACTATTTGCTAACAATGTAATAACATGAAATTTAGAGAGGAAAAATGCAAATAATTTTATTAAATCAATTAAAAAGTTCATGCATACAATGAATATATAAATTTCAAAAATTATCATCAAAATGTAGCAACAAAATTAAAGGATTACTTTTATGCTGATAAATACATAAATCAGAAATGGAATAGCAAAAGTGGAGTGATATTATATATTGCTTTGAAAAATAGATTAGTCTGATACCAAGACAAATGCTGATGAGCCTTTCAAAATAACTTAGCACAGATATATTGTTTTGCAAAATAATCTTAAAGTTTATTGAGAGTTAGCAATACAGTTCAATTCTTCACATAGAGGCAAGACTTAAATAATCACTGAAGATTTTTATGTCATTGTTAATGTTTCTATATAATGTTTGAAAAAAATTGAAAATAATTTATAATTTTTACTAAAAAGGTTAAATGCATATTGTTTTATTTCTACATAACAAATATGACATCATGTCTTCTAAAACTGAAAATTTATATGGTTGTCATGCTTATTCTTCTGACCTCATGATCAATCCTCCTAGTTTGTATTAAGAATTCACTGAACAAACTGAATGTCCTTTATTCTCAAAATTAGAATACATTGGGCATCACTTCCTAACCAAAATCAAGATTCTTACTTAAATCACTCCTGATACTAATAACATTAGGTCTAATTCTAGCAGTTATCTAGCATAATATATTAGGTTGGGGAAAAAGAAATCCATTATTTTTAAGTGAACTTTATGTAACTTCTTTTGGATTCACTTTGTAAAAAGGTTTAAAACAGCTTTCGTGTAGATTTTTAGGTCTTGCGCGTTACGACTGCTGACATGCGGTTAACTTCGATCATTTTTGATACTTTATAGACATTTTCGACAATGCTGTATCCACATGCGAGGTGCATCTCTAACATCAAAAATACCCGAATGGAATTGACGAAACAAAAATTGTACGTAACTGGTTGTTACAGTCTTATATAGGGCGATAAACACCTTTCACAATTTTAGCCACCAGGCTATCTTTTTCGCCGTTACAAAAGAAAAACGAAAATGTATCGAATTTTCTGTTTGTTGTCTTCCATTTTTAAAACCTTGTACTCGTAATGGAATTAATCAAACAAAAACCTTCCAACGAGCCTTTCCAACAAGCCTAAATCTGAAATTGTTTGATAGATACCTCATAAGATATCGATCACTACAGACGTCTACCGAAAAAATTATGGATTACTTTTTCCCCAACCTAATATCTTTAAGATAGATAGTATTATGGTATCAATGAAATACACACCATCAAGCTATGTGAATAAAAGTCTCCTTGATGAAGCCTAATTCAATTTGTTACACCAAAAATTACAATCACCAGATAAATAACAAATACCATTAGCATTTTATTACGAGGGATATTAAAAGCAGAAATTGTTTATCCATTAAGCTATACACAAGTGATTCATTGTTGAATCACTTGTGTACAGCTATGAACAAATGAATCTTTGCAACTCCAACAGTTCCACTACACTTTATTATATTTATCAGATTTTAAATCTACCTACTTTTACTCAAGCCAAAGATTTTGGAAATCATTGTAGTGCCATTTTCAAGATTACTTTTTCTAAAAAGCTATCAATATTTCACAATTACAAATATGGGGAAAAAATAGTAAAATCTTAATATTTTAAAATTAAATACATGTTTCATCATTTGACATAAGAAATTCACAAATGATTTTTTTCAGTAAAACCTTACCACTATTTGGTAATAGAAGGGAAAAAATGGCACCTAAATAAATCCAAACATGTTATTAGAAAAAACATATACAAAATACTCACAAAAAAGAAAATATACACACTGTTTATAATGAAAGTAAATGGAATAAACTTCTTTTATTTAAACAAAAGGCAGGATACAAACAAAAATTATGTGACATTTTAAATAAAAATATAAAAATTAATAAATAAGTCATACTACAAAAAACAAATATTTGCTTAAAGTATTTCCCAGTAAATGATTGTACACTTGCACAATACAATTGGGTAACTTAATCTTTTCTTGTAACTTTATCTTCTATTCAATTCTCCACTATAAATATTAAGTCAAATATTTATTAAATTAGCTTTTTTTACATTATTTGAAAGATTTACAAGTAAATATATAGTAACAAAAACTTGCATTATTAGATATCTTTAAAATTTCAAATGATTGATAGTTTTACATGTCAATATCATGTAATTTAAAAAGAGTTCATAAAATGTATCCCTCTACATATATAAATGATACATATCAAAGCCTTCTCTCAAGTAGACCTTCAGTTATATAGCAATCAAATTAGCTGAAAGTTTCTCACAGGAAAAATGATATCTTAAAATTATATTTACATTTAGCAATACAGAAAAATATCTGCAATCAAACTGGTGGCAAAAATAAATTCTCAGCAATAGTACAGGATTTAAATAAAACAAGTGTGTTTCCAGCCAGGAGTCAACTACAAAACATTGCATGTCATCAGTACTCTGAATTATACCATTTTAAATTAATTTATTATTAATACATCTACATAAATAATCCTTAAAAGAGGGATTTAATCCTGATAAATAACACTAAATCAATACTATGAATTGCAATGTTATATTATAGATAGCATTGTCTTATAAATGATTTCTTTTAAATATAATATCAGTAATGAATAAAATCTCTTTAGTACAAATAATTGGTAATAAAAGTAATTATTTTTAAAGATGAACATTGTTGTAACTCCTTACAAATAGGTTATAACATCCCACCCATATGAATCACTACATCTTATCAGAAGGAGTGAGTCAAGCCACAAATTGGTGGTCTGGAAACCAGCACATCTCAGCAACTAGTTCGGTTATATATTATATTTTGAATGAATGAATAGTAAGGAAATCTTAAGTGTGATTGAGTTTTAATAAATTAATTACTATACAATAGTTTGGCTGATTCCACTATACAAACAGAAAAATTTAACAGAATTAATATTCAGATACAGATTAAAATATAGATTTCTGTATATATATATATATTAAGTAAGATACATTTAATAGATAAAGATAAAACAAAGAAGAAACTATACAATTTAATATCAATAAGACAAAGTCAGGAAAAAATCAAGATTAACAATGTCACATAATATAATTAAGGAAAGAGCATAGGGATCATGTCTTCATTAGGAGGGAGATGGTCAGCTATGCAAAACAGACACCCTTTTCTGACAAATACAAAAGACAAAGTGTTATAGTAATAATGTTATAGTAGACAAAGTAAAAATATTCGTGTTATTCCCCCGAAGAGTGTCTCTATAAGAAGAAAATACAACTATATCAAAATTGAAATAAATGGAATCAAAGTAACACATTGTGAAAAATAAGCAAAATAATACATAAGCAAAGCAATATATAAAATTAAAAGAAGAATATATCATAAAGAGAAAAATATATCAAATATAGATTAGCATCTCCCTCCTGATGAAGACGTGGTCACTTTGCTCTTTCCTCAATTATATTATGTTATATTGTTTATCTTGATTTTTTCCTGACTTTGTCTTATTGATATTAAATTGTATACTTTATTCTTTGTTTTATCTTTATCTATTAAATGTATCTTACTTAATTTATATCGGCATTTCACACAATAGCTGCTTTTGTGCTGGCATGATAACCTATAATACTTATTTATTGATTAATATTGCATTTGCTTTTTTCTATACATTGTATTTATTGCTTCATATTATATTATGTATATATATATATATATATATATATATATATATATATAATAAAGTTTTTTTATGCCCTTTCTTTCCAATGACTTATGTATGTATTTAAACTAGACTAATCCAAAATAAAAAAAAAGTGATGTAAATTCCCTTTAGTATTGGGTTGTCCAGATATTCAGTGTTGGTTTTGAAGGAAAATTGAAGCGTAGTTAGCTCATTTAAATTTTGATATGTATAAATATTAAATTATATAGGTACCATTCTGTTCTACAACTTTTCTCAATCTTTCATGCAACTTGAGGATTCCATCCTTTTAGAACCTTTCAGGTTTTTAGGAAAAAAAAAATTGTTTAAATGAGTTTTTATTTCAACCAAAAAAACTGAAATTTTTCCCATTAAGGGAACAGTAAATCAGAAAAAGTAAAAATTCAGGAGCCTGGGGTCTGGCAAATACAGTAGATGGTGTAAGACATACTTACCAAACTTACAATTTTTTAAAAGTTGTCAGACACATGAGGTCAGGCATTATCCTGATGAAATATGATGCCATTCCAATTAACTATTTCTGGACATTTTTGTTCAATTGTCGTCTTCAATTTATCTAATTGAGAGCAATACTTTCACAAATTTTTTGTTTCATTATTTCATAAAAGTTCATAATAAAGGATTTCTTTCCAATACCACCAGATGCAGAGCTTTGCAATCTTCAAATGAAACTCAGCTTGAGCAGACTAAAGGTGGTTTATCACGCTTTCTCTCAGACCTTTTACAGTGAACATTTTAATAAATTTCCCTTTTTCACTCCCTATCACTAATTGCTTCAGAAATGGTGTTTCCTCCCTGCATTTGTAAATCAAGTTGCAAATGGAGATGCAATCCAACAGATTTTTTTCTACTAAATCATGCGAAACCCATACATCAAGATAGTTTATGTAAAGCTTCAAGCTTCAATTTTCAAGCTTTTATCAAACATCACAGTATGGTCATGGATGATTGATTTTGATTTATTTAGTATTCCCGCTCATTTATGTAATGTTGAGCGTAGGTTATTCTTGATTTCTGTTTTTATCAGATCTTTGTATGTGGTGGACAGTCTACACGGGTTTGGTTTGGTTTGTTGCGTTTTATGGCACAAGGTCCAAAAGAGGACATGCTGTGCCAAGATTAAAATTTTTATTTTATTTTTCTTTATTTATTTATATATAGTCTTTTAAAAAACCCAAACAACATTAAAATATACTAAAAAACAAAAATCCGTGTATATAATATTCTTAAAATTTTAAAGTGTATATATATTTACAATAATAAAATGTAAAATAATTAATTAGATAAAATTTAAAAAACCTATTGCCCTTAAAAAGTCAAATAGATTTCTGTGGGGGGGGGATACCCCAACAAATCAAATAAAGTAATAAAATCAGTTTTAAAATAAAGTAAACGTTCATTGTTAAAATCTTTGCTTGAAATTAAAATATGATTTACTGAATATGGTTCATCACACGTTTCACACCAAGGATTTAATTCGCTAAGAAAAAAATGTCTATGTGAGAAACGTGTGTGACCTATACGAAGGCGAGTTAAACGGACATCCGCACTTCGTAAAGGTAAAATTGATAATGTGGTGAGAGATGGAAATATGGCACACAATTTGTTTGTGACCTGAATGCTCCAAAGTTCCTGGAAGAGACCGTTTACTAACTTTTACACATCTAAAAGAGGGACAGATGGTTGAACAGTCTACACGGGAATTCTTGATATTCAAAGTCAAAATTTCCAGATTTAAGCTGAGCAAACTACTTACAGTTTTTTTGGCTACAGCCCCTTCATGATAAACAGCACATATCTTATTTGATGCTGGTTAGAAAAAGAAAAGCTATGCACTTTATTTGCTGCCATTTTCTAAGGTATATAAAATTAAAACTGATAAAACTGATAAAATTTAAAAAATCTTAACCGAACTTTTTTTCAAATATAGATGAAGTTATCTCTTTTAGAATATGCACACATATCACTTGTTTTTAATAATTATGATATATTCAGGTCTCTTCTTGTGCAACCAAACAAAAATTGGCACAAATTTTCTGAACAACCCAATATATCATTAGTTTCGATATTAAAAATATTATTTAAAATTTTCTCACTTTTAAGTGAAAATATTTGATATGTCATATAATCTTTTTGGAATAATTTTGAGTTTGATGAAATTTTTCTGTTTTTCTTACAAACTGCACTTAAAAGAAAATTCTTCCGGTTTCTTTCTATTTTGGTAACTACAGTATTAAATTATTTTATAGTAATATTAACTAAGATGCTGGTACCAAGACTTCCAAGCATTGGGAATAATGTGATCCAATGTGCTCAGCAAAGTTGACTAAAATGTCAAAATAAAAAAGGAAACAGAATATCCCCAAGTGAAAACAAAAACAGCTCTTTGTAATCCAAATCAAAATATGGGCTCCAAAGGCTGTCAGACAACAACCAGAGTATCACAACAGTATAAAATGTGCATAGGTGTCTGTTCCCTTGCCTCACATTTCAGACAGAAAGGATTGTTTGTTATTCATGAAATGGAGAAGCCTACAGACTATTTTATTTTTACATTTTTATTCAAACATTTTTAATTTTAATTGAATTTTTTAAGGAGTAATTCAATTACATATCATGTATTTTAAATAAATGCTGTCATTTTTTTCATCACTTAATTTTCATTTATTTATTTTTACATTTTATGTTGACAACTTAATTTTCATTGTGAATATTTTCTATACATCTTATGAATAATTATTGGGTTATAACAAAAGTTTTTCATCAAAAACGTTCTCGATAAAGATAGAAAAAACAAAAAAATAGCACCTTTAGTACGGATAAAAATCATCACTCAAATAAATGATTTTCTGCCAACATTTCCCTAAAGCTATTGGCCTATAGACTTAGAAATCGGAAGTACAAAAACAGATCAATCTCATTGCAGACAACCTGTGTGGAAACAAAGATAGCACCAACAAAATGTAACTGCAGCAGTCAAAAAAATTAGAAGTAAGAAAAAGCAATATTGTGGGACTATGAAGCAAAAGATCTCACTCATGTCTGTACAGATTCCAGCTGTGAATGCAGACAAATGTTGTCTTGCATTATCTTGATGGAACAGTACCTTCTTTCACTGGAACTAATTTTGACATTTGGATTTGATAGCAAAGTGAGCACAAACTAAGATCTCACTGTACACTTCACTAACAATGGTTTTACCTTTACTAGATTCTCTTTGTTAATAATATCATGACAATCCCTCCAAATAAAAAGCATAATCTTTTTGTTAGTCAAAATGCACTTTGTGACACTACCAAGGGCTTATTAGGTGCAGACCAATCCCCTTTTTTGGCTTGTTGAAGTAAATCCACTTTTCCTCACAAGTGAAGGTCTGATTCCAGGATTTTGTCTTTGCATTGATATTTGAGCAGATTAGTGTAGGGCTGAACTCAGCAGTTCTTATCTGCTTGAGTCAGCTCATGCAGCATCCAGCAATTGAACTTGCATGTCAAGTTTATGTGATGCCTAGCCAACTAATGAACATAGCACTAATGTAATGACAAAATATACATGAACACAATAAAAAAACTGTTTGAACAGATGATATTAGCAGTGACAGAAAACTTTTGTTACAACCCAATATATCTTTTCTGTACAATGTTTTTTCAAAATACCAAGGGTGTAGTGATGTCACACCATTGTAATGGTGTCATCGAGTATGTGCACTCAGTGGCTCTTAATTTCCCTCCAGTTGGCATATAAGAGAAGATTAATTCTTCGCACTTCGACTAGTCTCGTGCTAGTTGACATGAGCTTTGTAATCAGACGATTTTGTAAGATGATGTTCTATTAATTTTTGTTTTACATTTAATACTTGAAAATAAACATTATTATTTGTCAGAAGTCTCCAATTTATCATATTAAAGTACACGCATGCAACACTGGAACTTCTACAAGGGATTTAAATTTTCTTCTCAGATCATAATTAAGTTTCAGATGATAATGAGCAAAACAGTCATTACTTTCGATTTTAATTAGAAGAATAAAAAGGGGCTTTTTATAATGCAACATAGATTTGCTTAAATTAGAATAGGTGTCTCTTTCAATCCAGTGCATGGTGGTGCCCATGCATTTTTAAATGCACGAGTTCAACTATTGCAAAACAGGCTTGGCAGAGAATATTGATATAAATTATGCAATGTTCATTAAATTCAATCAATTTTCTTAATGAATTTAATTCTTTTAAACACCTGAAAAATCCAAGCTTTGAAATTTTAATATCATCCACTACATAGACATATATCCATATTTTTAATTCATTTTCCCAAAACTATTTTATACAATATTGTTTTAAAAATAATTAATGTTTTCAATTAATTATTAAAACTGACAATGCACTTTTCATAAGTTTAAGACTGACTCAAAATTCACATACAAAAATTATTGTAAAAGGAACCCTGTATGTTTTTAATATCAATTTGATTTGATTTTCAATAGTAGCAGGCTTGCCGATTTTAAAGCTCATAAAAACTACTTGCTGAGAATGACAAGCAAATATGACATTATAGATATCAAATAACCTATATGTATTGTCAATAATCTCAAGCAGATATTTGAATTACTTAGATACGATCATTTTCATAAGAATATCAGGATTCAGAAAGTTTTTAAAACATTGAAACTTTTGGTTTTTATACAGTTTCAAAATAAATTTTTAGATTCTGAATTTTAGAAGCAGAAATAATTCCCTTTGACAGAATAGTGACAACCATATTAATAACATTGCAATTGAATTATTAATGTTTTTATTATAGATCGATAAATTATAATAATATAAATTGTCATATTATATGGACCTACCAAATCAATAATTGTGATATATAGAGCTTAATCAGCAGATTGAAATACCAAACTGGATTCATTAAAATAAAATATTGCAAAGAACAAAATATATGCTATTAATCAAGCCTGTATAAATGACTTTTCTTAAAGTTTTGTCATATTCTCAAATGTATATTCTCATAAAATATATAAAATTGCAATTTCCATGCCAATTTCTGAACTTTTTTGGCAACAAAGAAATATTGCCGAGATGTCGTAATTGTAGTGTAATAAATTCTTTTCTGGAAAAAGCTTACAATTCTAAATAATAATTCTAAGCCTGATGAATAAAAACTATAAAAATATATTTTTGAAATATTAGGATTTTAAAAAAGAAAGCATAAGAACATTAATTTCATAAATGCAAATAAAAACTAAAAAAACATAAGAACAGTAATTTCAAAAATATAAATATGAATTCTAAGAAAAATAACATCATGAATTCTAATATAAACATAGGAACATTTACAGAAAAATAAATATAAAGTATAAAATTCAATAAATGTTACTTAATAATTTAAAAATATATATACATAGGAACAGCATTTTTTCAAATATAAATTTTAAAATATTCATTTAATTAATAATTTATTTAAAAAATATTTTACTTTAATAATATAAATAATAAAAATGCCATACACAAATTAAAATGGATTTGTAAACATAATTTTAAACAGTAGCTTTAAACAATTAATGCAGAATAAAAAAGAATTATTTAAAAAAATGAAAAAGAACAGCACAACCTGAAATTTAAGAATACAAAAGGTCAAGAAATTTGTGGAACATATTTAAAAAATTCAGAAGAAATCTCCTTGCAAAAATTCTAAGTAAAATCCAAAAATGGAATAACAACCAAAAATTTAAATTTCCTTGTGATGACATAAAAATTAGGGTTGCTAAAATAGAATCTTATTATTCTAGATCTCTATGACATAATAAAAATCCAGGCTACTATATAAACAAAGATATTTTCCAAAAAAATTACCAAATTCTGAAATTGACATGATGGATTATATGACAGTTGTGCCTTTAAATTAACTTTCCAGTATTTTGCCAGTAGTTAATTCAAGATCACAGCATTCAAAAGTACATGAAATTACATAGTATCTGTTGACAAGAAACGTTTTTTGCAGCTATTTTTCTCACTTCACCAATTGGTGGGAAAAAGTAGAACTTTGAAATATAAAGACATTAATTTACACAAATAATTTAATTTGCAGAAATCAATCAAAATTTATGTATTTTAATTTATTGTTCAAAATTAATATTTTTTTTTTTAGTCCTTTGTTCGTGCTTGATGTTCCAATTTTTTCGTTCTGGAAATTTTTAAAATTTTACAGTTTTAATTATATTTTTTATCACTAGTCAGCAATATACATATACATATATAAATATTCGTGCATTAATAGAATCCCCTAACTTATCATTTCGAACATTATGCGACATTTTCTGATCACGAACAAAATCCTGCTAAAAGGATTATATAACATCGGTTCCTAATATTTTCAAACAAGAAACAATGAAAATGCCTTAAAATAATAGAGTAAAATAGTTATTGTAAAGAAATGAATAATCTACAATAACTTAATATTGTTTTATTTATGGTGCTAATAGAGATTGCTCGTTTTGATAAGTACACTTTCAATTCACGAGCATTACTGAAAATTTATTATTTTTAATTAAACTAGAAAAACTTTACTTAAAATTTGACCGAAATAAAAAAATGACACTTACGAATGGACAACTTTCACCCGATTCCATTTATTTAGCTTTTTTTATGCAAAGAAAACATGACTACGATATTCTGACAGATGTTCTGGTATTCCTATAAACAGATATTCTGACAATCATTGTAAGCACTCTACTCACTAAGAACACTCCAACAAATAGGGATTTAGTTACTAATTCTAACCAATTGCCATCGCTTTCGCTGAAGAGGCACAGCGAGCAAAACTACACCAGGTTTATTCCATTTCTCTGTCTGTAGTAATAATTATACTTTTTTTTTAATTTTATGTTTGTTTTTACTACGACAAACTTTATGTTTCCTAAAAATCAATAGCACTTTGCTGAATTGATAATACAAGCAATAATACTATAAATCAAGTAAATTTTAAATAAAAATTTATTCAGCTATTCTAATTAATTGTACTTTACTGTGAACCTTTACCTTTTAAAAAAATTACTTTTTAAGGGATTGTTTTAAAAATTACTTTCACAAATTTAAAAATTACTTAATTACTGCTATGAAAGGTTACTTTTTAAGATAATGTTTTCTTTTTAATTAATGGCAGTTAAGATTAAAAGTATAATCAATAATATCATAAATCGGGGATATTTTGATACCCATGATTGGTTTGCCAATTACTGTATTCTGTTGTTTCTGTCACCATTTTTAAGCGAGAACAATAACAGCATGGTGAACCAGCTAATGGAACAACTTCATTATTGTTCTGGATGAAGATTACTTTTAAGCAGAATCATTGATATTAGGAGAAAATGTTATTAGATGTAGCATATACGGTGTCATTGACTCCTTCTATAGGTTTTTCTGTGTTTTGATTTCTTTCTTTCTTAAGTAGACTTAAGATTTTCTGATAATTTTTGGTCAATTATCTGGCATCTGAAATGTATCAGTAAATTACCAATTTGTCTTTTAACCCGTTACCCCCCCCCCCCAGTGATCTATTTATGGAGCACTTCCCAATCAAAACTCCCAGTGAAAACGATATCTTTTAATCATTTCGTATTAACTTTTACTTGTTTCCTTA
>JAPDSC010036683.1:355001-374204 GCA_026290005.1 Latrodectus geometricus
GTTGCCCAAACTGAAATATCGGCAACTCTAATATAATAGGGGCTTAAAGCCCCTATTACATTAGGGCAACAGGTAACTGATCCTAACAGTCATATCATCATTTTTAACAACTCTTTCAGTCCTTATGATCTGCTGGTCAAATTAAAAACATAAGAATTTAAAACCACGTGCACAATTAGAAACAATACAACAGCTTCCTACCCTTTAATGTCTGATAAAATATTAGAAAAAATCGTGATTCTTATGACTACTGTTTCGTCGAAAAGAACAAAATAACTATAGTTAAATGGAAGGATAACAAATGTATAAAAAGCAGTGACAAACTTTAATTAGAAAGAACCTTTAATCCAAGTTTCCAGGCATCAAAAAGGTTTGAAAGAAAAATCCCAAATGTTGCAGCCTAATAATATTCACCAGTATATCAAAAATATGAGTGGAATCGACCAGCCTGACTGGCTCTTAGAAAAACACACTGTTGAGATCCGTGGCAAAAATTGTTATGGTCATCTTTATTAGAGTTATCCACAGGGCTATCATAAATAAGTATATTCTGTTCAATTTATCAAATTGCGAAAAGAAAAATATAAAAGACATCTGATTATATATCGCCGTTGCGTACCTCAAACGGGGAACAAATTCTAAGAAAGGCATTGGAAGACCTCTGATGATGCCATCAAGATCAAACGTAACCTCTGTGCGTTAGACAGGAAAGACCATGTTATGGGAAAAAGACAAATCCAAAGAAGATGCTAGTTTCAAAACTGTAAGGATAGGCTTATTACGTTTGGTACAAAATGCAATGTAACCCTTTGTCTGAAATGTTTTCCATTATACCACACTTAACTTTTACAAATTTTCTGTATAAAATTTTAATTAAGTAAATTTAGATCAATAAAATAATATTTTCTCTTTTAAATCTCATTAGTTGTTTTTAAATTCACAAAACAAGACAGGAGTGGAGTATGCGACTTTGTGGGCATGCAGATAATCACCCATCTTAAAAATCTTGCCAAGTGTAGGGAAGTCCACTTTCAGTGGATTCCCTCCCATGTTAACATCCGTGGCAACGAAGCTGCAGACATCTTGGGTAAAAGAGGTTGTTCCGAGTTGCCCATTGGGACAACACACTAACTTACAAAGAACTTTTCGCTATAACGAAAAAAGAAGTGAGGCAATCTGGCTCGCCCCTTCTGCCCATCCCTGGTTTAGCGGTAAGATCCCGGGGGGCGCTTTGGATTTCAGGGGTGACAGACATGATCAAACGGCCATTTCAAGACTTAGAAGTGAACATCTGAAATGCATGACGTTCGATTCTGGGCATGAAGTCTTTTCATTGTGCAATAAACGTAATCTGAAGCCAGCTTCCCCCAATCACATCCTGGATTGTTTGGGGTTCACTCTGGCGGATGTTCGCGCATATCCACTACTGGTGTTTGACTTCGATAGGGTTCAAGGTGTCATGGATTTGATCTACCTGACGCTAGATCTCAGAGGGATTGGATACAACAACAACAACAAATTCACAAAAGTTTCATTTTTCCCCAAAAATTTGTTATTTTTAAATTAAGAAATCACAGGAAAGTTACTTGGTCTTTTACTATCATAAGTGTCCAGCGATCTACTTATAGGTCACCTATTATCTCAGCTGCTAATTACAGAAAATGGATACAACTTCATAATTACTCTATGATATATGAAATGTAATTTAAAAATATTTTCAAAAATTTCAATTTTAAAATTATTTGGTCATTAACGGGTTAGGCATTGTACTATTTGACTTATAGAACTGTGATTTTATTGACAGACTTTATCATATAAAGGAACAGACAAATGTGTTAATTTTTTTTACAATTTATGGTGTTTATCAATGGAATAAAATAGGTATTAATTTCAATAAACTTATACAATAGATCTTTAATGTTAATTAAAATTCGTTTCAGTTCTTGTTGGCGCCAGTGCTTTGAATGTTGGCGTTTCTTCCTTTCGCCAAGCGCTCCAACAACCCCAAAAGGCTATAAACAAAAAACTCTTGTTAGTAGTCGTAGTATTGTTGTTACTTTGTATAGATTGTATTTTGTTACACTCTTGTTTATTCGAATTTCGATATAACAGCATTTTAATTGTTTTTGTTAATTAGTAATAAATAGAAAGAATGAATATTTTCGACTTGTTATTCTTGACATTTTGACAGTTCTTAATAATACTTCATGAATGTTTAAGTCATGAATATTATCACATAATTTTTGAAGTTGAATACTGGCTCTTCTAATACTGAAATGTATAATTACTTTAATTAATAATTTTGCTTTATTTATGGAAGTTCTGATATTTATATGTGAAATGAAAATCAAATCAATTAAAGCGTGTGATATATATCACACGCTTTAATTTGAAAATAGTTAACTGATGATTCCAGTTTTTGTTGTTTCGCATTTAATTATTATGTACATAGATATTTATCACAAGATAAATTTAGTATCAAGATTTTTCACAACTACTTAGCTGTGAAAGAAAATCGATGATGAGAAATTATTACAGTAACTAACAATTATTTTCTTCTGAAGCAAGTTCTCATTCCTGAAAGCCAACACTTTACATCAGCATAGTAAATATTATTTGCTATGCTGATAATATTGTCTTGTTATATAATAGAAGAAGATTGGAAAAATAATTTTTAGTATTTCTGCGCACTAAATACATTTAAATATTAAATGTTTCACCAGTTTAATAGATGTTCCTTTACACATGAAAAAAATCAAAACATTTTATTTTTATTGAATATAAAAACATTACAGTGACACCAATCTATCATATCTTACATCCAAGTATCTATGATGTCATGAGTTCAAATTGTTGTTGATTTAACTCATTTTAAATAATTTAAGTAAATTTTAGATAAAAATTTGTTCAGCTGTTATTATTTATTTACTATGAATATTTAACAACTAATAAAATTACTTTTTATGGGACTTAAACTTCGAGCACCCCGAAAAATAGCCTAATCAAAAAATGATACAATCTATTTTCTAGGAAATTTTACTCTTGAAATTTCTTAATAGTAACAACTTATATTCAGGTTTTACAATAAAAATAAAAACTAATCTTTTAAGTACATAGAATTAAGCTGTAGGAATTGGAAAACTTTACAATCTATAAAGAATTTATTTTATCAATAGACTGTTTTTCAACCCCTACAGTGACAACAACATTACCTCAATATAATTTGATATTGAAATATTATTTAATATTTCCACAGAAATTTATGGATGTAAGAATTTTAAAATTTCACATGCAGTATCACACACAAACCTGGCAAATATCGATCATAGATTTTTATTTTTAAAATTCCATTCAATGTTATAAAAATCACCCTGAATTTAATTAAACATATTTAACTAATACTTATCTATGCACCATAATAAAGATCCCGATTCAAAATTATTACTATGGTAATAATTTTGAAGATGTAAGTTAATAATATAATCCGGACAGATTAATATTCATTCCTGTATATTTATTTATTAATATGTAAATTTCCATTTACTAATAATTCCAAAGAATATTAATTAAAAAGATGGATTATTTCATGATTTATTGGGTTAGCATTTTAGGATGAGCCATAAATTAGGTTCTTTTTTGACGATTTTCAAGAATGCAACTATGCATATAGTATTTCTATATGCATAATTTTTCAATCAAATTATGTTTGATAATATTTTAAAATTAATAATTTCTTTTCTTCTTTTTAATATGATTCAACGAAATTTTGCTTTTTTTCATTTAATTAGGCCCACTACAAATGAGGTGAAATTCTGAATGTTGTTGGAGAAAGACTGGCAAAATGCAATGAAGAAATAATATCAAAAACGTCATGAGGCGTCAAGAAGTATATATTGTTATGTATCTTTACAAAAGTAAACACCGTGATTTTTAAAAGATCACTATATATATTGATACTAAATATGAAATATTTATGAAAGGAAAATAAATTGAATCAATTTTCATTCAGAGAATCATTACATACATTTGCTTAAATTACTTTCATTGAAGATACAAAATAACATATATTCAAAATATATAAATATGTTATTCAATAAATAACATTAAATCCCTCATTACACATATTGAATTTACACTCATCAAAAGTGAAATAGCAACCCAAGAGATAATGCATATAGCGTCATGCAAATTTCAAAAGAAATAGTAGGGAGATAAAAATGCAAATGATTAAATTTGCGCCCTCATGTCATCCCGTGGTACTCATATTTTGGATATGAGGGATCAGAAGCACTTTTATCTTAGGTTTTGCATACCATTTGTGGTTTTTGAAGAACATATTTAAGATTTCTAAATGCCTCTGAGATGTCGGTGAGCTCAATAAAATCAGAAAACAACCGGGGAAAGTGACCATATTATCGAAATCCACATACTGGATTTGTCGCTGTGTACTTTAATAATCGGTGTTGGGCACAACGCGAGTACCATAATAGACCTTCTTGAATCTATCGTTGTGTCACTTGATAGTACTGTGATTTGGACAGTTCTGCGGCACGCACAGCGCTCAGCAGAGGATGGATCTTATCACTACAAGTAGTGACATCATAGGTTTGTAGTCTTATACGAGGATTTAAAGCGACGTAATAGATTTGTGATCTTATACAAGGAAGTTATCATTAAGCAATTGTGTGACATCATATGTAGTCTTGGATCGTGCTCTCATCTATTGAGAAATGTTCAAACTTTGCTTTGATGTTAATGCGTCTTATATAGGCATAGTTTTGAACAATCACTTTTTATTGTAAAAATTCTATGCTGTCAGCGATAGGAGTCTATTATTTTATCCATTGAGCTACTCGGACTTCTCTGGGGAAAGATTTTTATGATTTATTATCAGAGGGATGCTAAAGACTTGGATTGTCTTTAGTTACTTTAAATACATTTTATGTGTTTTAAGATTGCAACGTATTTTAAAGTGTATAATGATAATTTATTTTTAGAGTAAGAGAATTTAAAAGTTAAATTTTCGATTATAGATTATGTTTTTATACTTGCTTTAAAAATACTTTAACATTTTGCTTATCAGATTGACTTAGAGTTTTTTAAAACCATGTTGCTTATTAGATCTAGAATTTAAATTATCAAACACAAAAATTCATAATGTCAAAAATTCTGCTGTAGCTTTTCTACCTTTAAAATTATTGAACTTAAACATGTTGTTACAATATTCAATTGCATCTGCAACACTTTTACTCAATACTTGAGCTGCTAATTTGACCTTCATTTTCTGTTTGTGATAAGACATATTGGTAGCCCTTAATTTAATTCCCATATGTAATCCTTCTCATTCTTTAAGTTTATGTAATGTATCAATACATTTCCAATTTATAATAGAGCTATTAAAAACCAAGCTTTTTTTTTATCTCCAAAGGTATTCCTTACAAGTTTCAACATATGTGAAGGATAAAAAAAAATATTTTCATTTTGAAGTTTTCATCATCAGGATGTGGAAAGGTAGTTATAAGATTATTAATATCAAATAAACAGCCAAGAACTTTTGCCATTGTTGAATTAGATTTTAATCCATCAAATGTCAGGGATCCTTGAATGAAATTAGCTTTTTGGTGACCATTAATCCCATTCATAAGGAAATAGCCTATAAGTAATTTCCAATTATTGTTAACAGAAACCACAAGAAAAACAAATGCTTTTTTAGCCACGAATAAAGAATCTTTATTTTCTGAAAGCTTTATATTAATATAGCCATGAAATTCTTTATCATTATATTCAATATGCTGACGAATGGCCATTTCATCTATAATTAAAGAAACATATAAAGAATATTTACTGTTATTAGTTTTAGTATCCAATGCTTTGAAGCATTCTTTAGAAAATCCAAGATTTCCATCAATATGTTAATACCATTTTGATGAAGTAGATCAGTGAAGAAGTGCCAAATTGAAGGTTTTTCTTATAAATTCATATGCTTTTGGGGGAAAAAATGCAAAGTTATGACAAAATATTTTAATTGTACCGAATAACTTTTAGGCAAATGTTGTCCTGTTATACTTGCAAGTTGACGAGTAAGAAATTCCTTATTAAAGAGACTAACAGTACCTAAAACATCTACAACATCATCATCATCAACAAAATTGGGGTTCTAAGAACCGCAATTTCCAGTCTACAAATACAATCCTTCGAGAAGCATATTTAATTCCCAAATTTTTTTCTTGACGTCGTGTTTTTTGTTGGAGAATTTTAACTTTCTCACTTTTGGTTTTAGTTATTTTATTTATATTCTCTATTTTTCGCTTATAAACTATTTTTGTTCGAGATGTCATTTCATTCTTGTCTTTGTTATTGACACAGGGATTGCATCGACATTAGAAATACTTAGCACAGCTGGAGTTTCAATCTTTTGTAGTTTCATTTGTAGACAGGATGCATTGATCTTCAATAGAACTGTTGCTTCGAGGTTGATTTTTTCTGAAAAATAAAAGATAGATCTACATCATTACAAATGTTGAAAAACTTTATCAGCAATTTATTCAGATAACTTTTTAATATTACAACAAATATGCATAAATGGTAAATTTTATATTAGTGTATTCACTCTGAATGAGTGACAAACATAATAAAAAATTATTCAATATTATGCATTGTTTTAAACAAACAAATTTCAATTAAAAATATATTTTTTAAAAATATCAACAAAGTAACTAAGAAAATTCTGAGGTGAAATTCTGATTTTACAAGAAAATTCTTTTGAAATAAATATAAAGATATTCGACCTTTTAAAATGATTAAAAGATATTTTAATTTCTCCTTGGTAAACATTACGAATTTTGAAAATATTTAAATAGCAATATCTGTTGCTAATAGGAGGGAAATTCTTTAAATATAACTGGATAAGCATCATCTCCTTATCTGACACAAAAAAGAGATGCCTGATCTATCATTTCTTCAGGGAAATGTGCTAAACAAAGTTTACTATATTTGGAAAGAAGCCAATTTTGCCGATTTACAGCTTTGATCCAAATTTCTCTCCGCTGCTCATCTTTTGGAAAACTAAAAGTTAAGGAAATTAGAATACTAAAAAATGAGATCTTTTAGTAAAAGTTACAGAATATAGTAAGAATGGAACTAAGTTCCTTGTGTATTACTATTTCAGCTAAATGCACAATGACAGAAAGACAAAATTGATTTAATTTGATACCTGTCCCAATTTAAGCTTTCTTTTATATATACCAAAACCATATTCATAAAAGCAATCAAATGATAAATTGCTATTTTGTATGGAATATCTATAATGTTTGCTTCCAAAATAAAGAAACAATATTAAATTTCACCAACACATTTATTACTAAATATTTTAATGACAAACATAATTGTGTTTTGCGAACAAAAATATAACTTTAATATAAACTAACTTTAACATATAATGAAAAAACATACATGAAATAATTATAAAATATAGAATATGAAACCATAACAATTTGCTTATTCTTCACTTGAATTAACATCACCCACACAACCACAAATATCTGTGTAATAACCAGATCAAGTGCAATTCATATCCAGATATCTATTAGATCTGCATCATTACATCCCTGATATATTCTAAATTCAAATGTTCATTGATATCCAAAACTTGGATGTCCAATAGATGTCATAACATCATTTAGAGATTAATACTTGGATATTGGAGAGATATATCATAGATATATAAAACTCTTGCAAATTGGATATCCATATTTGTAAAGGCAAGATATCTGACAGAAATCTAGATATTGTTAGATATCTACATTATGGATATTTGTTGGATATCAAGCACTGGACGTCTACTCTATATTGATAGAAACCTATACTTTCATAATCAAAGTGGCACAATTCTGCTAATTAATATCTATTTTTGGATTATGATTGTTATTAAAAATTAAATTGTTGATTGTAATTAAAGATTGCATATGTTTTGTCATTGTCATCATTGAATAAAAATGTTCAAAATTTTTTAATGAACTTATAAGTTGAATTATTTTAAATTACAAATTATGTGTATTAGTTATGGAAAAATATTCTAAGTCATCTTCGTGTATATTTAATTTCTGAATAAATTAAGATACATACAAGGGTCACTCTGAAATTTTTGAGATACAACTAGGTTTTTAAAGTTATATTTACAAAATTTTAGATGTGTTCAAAGTAGTCTCCTCCAGCAGCATCAAAGCACTTTTTTAGACGAATTTTCCACAGATTAATTGCCTCAAGCCATTCATTTCTTGGAATAGATGAAAAAAATGCATTTATAGCCACATCAATCTCTTCTTCTGAATGAAAACGACGTCCACGTAAGTTCTTCTTTAGATTAAAGATTAACAAAACGTCGCACATAGCTAGATCAGGTGAATACGGCGGATGTTCTATCACTTTAATTTGTTTTTCTTTAAGAAACTCAACTGTTAATCCAGCTGTATGTGAAGATGCATTGTCATGGTGAAGCATTAGTCCCCTAACATTCAGTTCTCGTAGAATTTCTGGAAGACATTTAGTGGTATACCAGTTTGCTGTTACTGTCTTCTGTCCTTCCAACTTGATGGCTTTGACCAATCTCGTACTTCTGAAGAAAACGGCATACAGCACTTTTTTCAGTGCGCGTTTTTTTTTCACCCTTATCGGCGTGGGATCATCTTCAAAGACCCATACTTTACTGTCTTAACGTGTTGGAAAGTCAAAAAGTGGTATGTACGTTTCATCACCTGTTACAATTTTAGAAATGATACGGTGGCCACCATTATTTAGCAATTTAAGAGTTTCTTTACTGATTCTGAAACGCTCCTCTTTTTGGTGTTCAGTTAGATTATGGGGAACCCAACGGCAAACTACTTTTTTCATATGTTATTCTTCATGAATGATTTTGTGTATGGCTGGGGATCCAGTGTTAAGTTCCTTCTGTATCATTTGATAGGTACAACGATTATCATCCATTAACATTTTTCGTATGGCAGACACATTATCCGGGATTACTGTAGACGGCGGCTTTCTTGTGTATTCTTCATTCTGAAGAAAATTGCGACCTCTTCTAAATTCTCTAAACCATCTGAATACAGTAGTACGAGCTGGAGATTCATCACCAAAAGCTAATTGCAACCGTTGAACGCATTCTTGATTTAATCCTGCTTTAAAATCGTAGAAAATCATAGCGTGAAAATGTTCTCGCGTCAACTCCATTTTTTTTTCTGTTTAAAATTTATTCTACGCTAAACAAGTTGAAGTATGTCAGTAAAATATCGTCTTCCGTGTTAAAATACTTTGTATTTTAAAATTAAACCGTTATTTTTATTTTGTAAATTCTTGTCTGTACGTATCTCAAAAATTTCAGAGTAACCCTCGTATTTAAAAATTTATAATTATTCTTTCTTTAGCAAACAAATTTAATTTTTCTTGGAGATGAAAATAATTTTTAAGGTATTATAACCTAGTTTTAATATCAAATAATCTAAATATATATCAAAAAGTGATGAATTATAGGTATCAAAAGATTAAAAAAATGTTTAAATAAATTTTTTAAATCTTTTTATACATATAATTCTGCTGTATATTTAGATATTGATATTAAAATTATAGGTTAGAATAATCTAAAAACTATTTTCATCACCAAGAATGATAAAATTTGTTTGCTCTAAAGAAAGTATAATTTTAAATTTATAATAATTATATTTTATTTATCTTGTCGTGATAAAGACTTGTTATCAAAATTCAGAATCAAAGTTATTAGCACACTAATATTCTCTTATTTTCTTTTATTATAGTTAAAGTATTTAAAATTAATTCTAATATTTTAAGCGTAACTATCATTTATTAAGAGCAACATACACATACACAATGCTGAGTAAATAAAACTTCTCTCATTTCTTTTGCAAAATCATGGTACATTAATTTATACAATTACAATATATCCATTGTTGTCTTCAAAAGCCCAATGTGAATAATATAACTTTTTTCAACATTAAAAATTATTTCTTATGTTACATAACTGAGGTAGAATCAAAATATGAAGAATTTACTACGCTTTTCATACAGTATATACATCAATCAAAATCTCTTCAAACTACTTTTCATCAGTTCTTAATGATGAAACAGCAAGCTTAAGTGACTCATCATTATTTTTGATGGCAAGAGAAATGATAAATTTTTTTATATAAAATACATAAAGCATCTGATTTGACAAACAAATATTTTAACATTTGACAAACATTAATCTCAGAAAATTGAATCACGGAAATTTGACTCAATAATTAAAAATTATTTCATGTTTTAAACTTCTTTAACAATGTATACAGATGTATATAAAGGCTTTAACGTTTATCTAAATCTATCAAAACTAATGCAAGAAATGATATTAAATTTGATCAACACATTCATTACTTAATATTTTAATGGCAAATATGAATATGGTTTTGGAACAAATATGTTGCTTTAATATAAGCTAACTTTAACAGATAAGAAAGAAACATACAAGAAATAACTGTAACACATAGAATGTAAAAACAGAACATTTTGCTTATTCTTCACTTGGATTAAAATCACGTTTAGAAGATACATTATACAATATAAAAGACAGAATTAAAATTTTTAACATAAATATGTATTTTAAACTATTTCTATAACTTTTTGCAAACTCAGGTTTGAGGAAGAGTAGACGAACA
Source organism: Latrodectus geometricus (assembly GCA_026290005.1). NCBI lineage: Eukaryota > Metazoa > Arthropoda > Arachnida > Araneae > Theridiidae > Latrodectus > Latrodectus geometricus. Next base: position 365,705 of record JAPDSC010036683.1, read on the forward strand.
TGCAAAAGTACTGTATATCAGTTTATGGTAAAAAATATTCCGTAATGCAATTGAATTTAAAAATTTTTTGAATATTTTTAAGGTAACCAACAAAAGTAAACTAGATTTTTAAAAGATTAATGGAATTACTGTCCTTAATCAAAACACATTATATACGTTAACTTTAAATAATATAAGTAGATTAATTATAAGAAAATTTATACATTAAATGTATATTTTTTATTTCCATGTTCGGAAATATCGATGTTCCATACAAAAAGGCTTAGAAAGCATACTCAGGGTTAATGATTACTTTATGGATCTATACATACAACAAGAATTTCAATATTGCGCTAAACTAGAAATTACTTCAAAAATAATATAATTTAATAACTATTAAACAAAGTTTAACGTAATGTAATTTTTGACCATTATTAATACATTAAATGATAAAGCGATAGCTAAGCAAGCAACGAATAAATAATACTTTAGCAGAGCACAAAAGTTTTCTCACCAGTGAAATGTTATTCCTCCCAATTTCTTGGTCAGTCTGTACATCCGTATGCTACGCAATACCCCATTTCTTCTTTGAAATTCAGAGTATAAAAATAATATAGCTCATATATCAAAAACGAAGAAATAAAATTGGCTATAATGTTATCGAATGCGAAATAAGTGCTATTTTAGTCTAACCAAGAAGACAGTTTGGTTACAGTTAAAATTTCAACCTAAGGGGGAAATTTTGCCTCCTTTACTCCTAGCTCTATGGCGTCGACGGACTTCTCCGAAAATTATACATCTCGTCGCATGTTCATAACGGACAAAAATACAGGTACGTGTTTTCTTCTTGATTCATGGAATGATGCTTCTATAATTGCCGCTTCTAAACAAGAACGCACATTTCCCTCTGCTAACGGCAGTTCTATCAATGTGTATGGTCGGAAATCATTAACAGTTAATTTTGGTTTAAGAAGGAATTTTACCTACTCATTTTATGTTTGTAATGTATCCAGTGCAATATAGGTGCAGATTTTTTATATTGTTTTAATTTATACCCAGATTTAAGGAATAAATGTCTTGTAAATAATACAACGAATTTAAATGTATATGGTAAAATCTGTTTTTGTAAATAATATATATGGTAAAATACCGAATATTAAAAATTTACCAGATCCTGATATGCCTATGAAACATAATACAATGAAATACATAAATATTAAATGTTCACCAGTGGAAGCTAAGCCTAGACGTTTAGCACCTGACTATCGAAAAAGTGCCAAGGCTCAGTTTCAGCGCATGATTAAACTCCGACATATGCGAGCATCAAAAAGCTAATATGCTTCTTTCTGGCATATGGTGTCTAAAAAGGGTACTGTTGAGTGGAGACCGATCGGTGATTTTCATGCCTTTAATGCACAAACTGTTATAGAGCATTATCCAATTACATGCATTACCGATTTTACATAAGATTTGCAGGAAAAACAAGTGTTTGGTCATGTCGACCACGTCAAAGCATATCATCAAATTCTGAATAATCCTACAAATGTACATAAAACGGCGATGTGCACTCCCTTTGATCTTTTTGAAAATCTGCGCGTGCAATTTGGTTTTTGTAATACGTCCTCAACCTTCCAACACTTTATTGACAAGGTAACGTGAGACTAATCCTTTGTATACGCATTTGTTGATGATAGATCCTCTATTTCGGAAATTGAACATCTGATGCATTTAGACCTATTATTTTCCAAATTAAATTAATATGCATTGTGTATTAACACAGTAAAATGTAAGTTTGGGTAAATCAACTATTGAATTTCTAGGATTTAAAGTATCTAGTAGTGGTATTGAACCACTACTAGATACTTTAATTTAGTCGAGGAAATTCTAAAAAATATTTTACCAGGCAGAGTAAAATGTATTTTAGAATTTCCTCCACTGAATATCCTAACTCAATTACGCCGATATTTAGGACATTTTAATTTTTTCGTAGGTGTATTCCGAAAGCAGATGACATTCTAGCACCTGTAATAAAATTTCTGGAAGGCCATAAAAACAAGAGAAACACCCTCGTTTCAGTGGAAATAACAAGAAGCAATTAAATTGGACGAACAAGTAAATATTGTTTTTGAAAATTCGAAACAAGCAATCGCTAAAGCAACGCTATTAAGACATCCATCCCATAAGCAAAACTAAGTCTATGGGTAGATGCTTCAAAGGTAGTAATTGGTGGCAACTTAATGCAGATGTCAAACAGCAATTGGGAACCCATAGCCTTTTAATCATTTAAGTTAAGCAAATCTCAAAGAAATTGATCCACTTACGACTGGGAGTTATAGGCAATATATTCCTCTATAAAAAATTTAGACACATGTTAAACGGTATATTCTTATGTCATATTTAATGACAAAAAACCTCTTACCCAGCAAACACAAACTGCCAGCTGAATGTCGTGCCGATGCTGGCCAAGCCGGTTTTCTGATGGTCACGGCAAACCTTTTCTGGTTATTCGAAGGCCCGGCTCCGGCCATTACAGTGATGGGTGAGTGCTGGCCAAAAGACACCGGACCGGAGATAGATGATAAATAGTGAGCCAACAGAATCTGGCCACAGACTATCTTGGTATATGATCTGTAGGGGTGGGACATAGTTACTTTTCTTGTACCTGGTAAGTACTGATTACAGTTACTTTTAAAGTAACAAGTATTTTACCGATTACATTTTGTACTTGTTACATTTAATGTGCTACCATCTATTGGATTAAAAAACACTTACAAAGTTTTCATTAATTTACTAAATAAATTTATTAAAAATTAAATTAATAATAAATGAATTAATAATTAATAAAAATAAACTATTAAATATATAATATTTAATGTAATTTTATAAATTAATTATTATAATTAGCATTAATTTAAATTATTACCATTTATAAATAAATATTAACTTAAATAATAGGTGTTTATGTGATAATCTATAAGAAAAATAATTTTTATGTGACTTACATTTCATTAGTTGCAATTTTAAGTGTTTTCTTAGAATCCTTTAATTTATATTTCTCTGCATTGCACTTTAATTTATTGCATTATTCAGATAAAACTAATTTTTCTCCAAAAACAGTTTTTCTGTGAAAAATTACCAACTTTTTCATAAACATTTTTCATTCAATATAAATATTCTTATTTATTTTCAGAATTTAAATATTTGTATTCTTCAAAATTAAATCTTCAAATTACTCAATAGTAATTATTACCGATTTCCAATGTTACTTAAAATATAAAATTAGATAAAATAAGAAAATAATTCCTACTTTTCAACTAAATCAGCTTAATTTTTTATTTCTATTTAATAAAATTTTTTAACGAAATAAATAAAATTTTAAAATTAAATGGTAAATAATTTGTAAATAATTGTTATATGAGAGGATTAATCAATAAGAAAGATATTTTTTATTTGTTAGAAAAAGAAATTATTACTTTTTGTTGAAAGTTGCTTAGAAAAATACAGCAACTAATTAAAAAAACAAAATTTTCAATTTTTTTTTTTATATTTTTAAACATTAACAAAGCAATTATATTAATATTTGTGATATTATAATAAATTGCAATTTTTCTTAGAAAAAACATTTATTTGTACACATTTTATGTGTTAGATAAACCAGGTTCTTCGGAAATAAAAATTTCATTTCAACATTACCATTTTGAAGCAAAATTGTCGCATATTAGCCAACACTGTCATGCTCATAATTTTTTAAATTATGTAATGTAATTATATTATAGAAAAAGAATCATACATGTTAATTCAAATTTTCTTTATTATCTAATTAGGTAATAAAAATTTCAAACATTTTTTCATTGTTTTAAATTTTTATTGAAATCATAGCTTGTAAGAAATTTCAGTTCATTTATTTAAATAGAATCATATTATATTTTGTCCAGAAATTTAGGGCAAATTTCAATGCAAAATATATTATTTTTTGTTAGCAAATTAACTCCAGGATTTAAATTGACACTTTCACAATTCGAATTTACATTCTTAATTAAAAATAATAATTATATAATTTTAAAGTTCGATGTAGTTTGAAATTATAAAATTCAGGAAATATCAACAAGTCTATGCAGCGTTTTGTTTGCGATATCAAAATATTGTAAGCAGTATTTGGAGTATAATAATTGATATTTATTAATATATTTATTATACCTTAGTATAAAAACATTTTCGCATTTGTTCAAATGATCAAATAAAAAAATTTTTTTTTTCAATTTAAAATTAGACTTTTTTAATACAAACATTGAAATTAAAAATTAATTGTATACAATTAATTAATTTTTAATTGAAATTCAAAATATAACTTCATAATGAATTAAATTGATGTTAATTAAAAATATTTATTACTTATTTATTTGTTTGTTAATAAATTATTTGTTAATGTAAAAAACTGTAGCTATATTATTTATGTAAAATATATTATAAAATTATCTTTAAAACTGAAATATAGTTAAAAAATCCCATATTTTTTTTCAAGTTATTAGAAGAATTTTGGATACAAAACCCACATTATAGAAATTTAATTAAAAATAAAGAAATTAAAATCTTAAAATAATAATAAATAATAAAAACGTGATATATTTGACAAAAAATGATAATCACTAAATAAATGCGCCACGATTATTAACTTTCCCAACTCATTTATTTCATTAATCAAAAGGAATGAACGAAATGCTTATTTCATTCAAGCGCATCTATTATTTTTATTTCTCGCAACTCGATTTTTTTATATTGAAATTTATTAAACTATTTTTTATCATAAAAATTTAAAATTTTATTTTAATAAATTATAGTTTATATAAATAATGTAATTTTTATTATTAATAAAAATATTACCAATTTATTTTATTCATTACGCTCCCCTCTCCTACTTAAGCAATCTCTTCCAATTTCAAAGAATCACTCATCTATTTTCCAGTTAAACCAGCTGTAATTTCCCTTCTCCTATCCATCCTCCCTCCTATAGAAAGCTATTGTAGTTACACTGAATATTTTGGAACAAGCGAGTACGCGCTTGTTCCTTATTACTTTGGAATAAGCAAGTACGCGGTTGTACCTTATTACTTTGGAACAAGCAAGTACGCGATTGTACCTTATTACTTTGGAACAAGCCAGTACGTGGTTGTTCCTGATTATTTTGGAACAAGCGAGTACAAAGTAATCAGTACCTGCTTGTTACTTTGTAACAACACTTTTTACTTTGTAATAAGCACGTACGACTCGCTCGGCACGTACTTAGTTGTACTTGAAACATATCTGGACTCGCATCAACTTCGCAACACCAAGTAACAAGTATTTGGGAAAAAATGCAAAGCAATCAGGTTGTTACATTAAAATACCGATTACAAATTTACTGACTACAAATATTTCTTCCCATCCCTAAGATCTGGCCATTGATGGCTCAAAAGCTGTTGGCCAGTAAAATTAAGACAATTAGTTTTTATTATTGTTTTTAATTTTAATGAAAAAAAACTATTTCTTTTTTATAAAACAGTTTTCTGTGATATTAATAAGCTTAACAGATAACTTCGTACTTTTTAATTCTTAAAAATTATTTAAAAAAAAAAAAAAAACAGATTTTCACTAATTATTCTTCATACAGCATGACACTATGACTTCAATAACTGCGAAGTGTTTAGCCATTAAATGGCGGATATTTCAATGTTGTCTTTGTGTGGTAGAAGAAGTGTGAGATAAGTATGCATTTATTTTTGTTTTCATCAGGATAGAAATGTTTTTAATCAAGACTAATGTATTTAATGTATGTTGAAGTATTTAATTCTTTGCTTGGAATATTTCTTAAACTATTGATGACATACTAACAAGAAAACAACATTCGAATCGTTTTATTCTTTTTATGTTTTAGAATAATTTCATCAGCGTGTTAAAAATAAAAAATGTATCGAGCACAGAAACATAGTTTCATTCCATTTATGTGTTATATATTATATTCCCCTATATTTAGTCTATTAATATAATCAGAAATTAAATTTTCCAATGTTATTTTATTTTTTTGGGGAGATCCCCTTTGGCTTGCCAGATTTGTTTACATTCTGTAGTATCGCCAATGTCCGCTCTATTCTCGCCAAATGATTACCAAGTGAAGGGATTACAATTACAATCTGGTTTATCTAGAAAGGGTGAATGTATAGCGTATGACGTTAAGATCTAGGCGGTGTTAATAATGTAATGAGAAAATATGATTGGATATAATATTCTACGTCATTTTTTTCATGTAATTCTGATATTTCATGTTTTTGTGACTTATTTTTTCATTAGAATCATTCATTTGTAAATACAAAAAACTGAATTATTAATAGTATTTCTTCATTAGAATCATTCATTTGTAAATATAAAAAACTGAATTATTAATAGATTTCGATTCTTTATTTCCCAATTAGATAATAATTATATAATATACATTATATAACAGCAAAATAACAGTATTCTATAATATTTTATATATTATAATATAGAGAAAATTAAATTTTAAATGAAGAAATATCAAATTCAAAAACCCATAAAATAAACAATTCTGCTAAAATAACTATTTACAAAAAAATTTTAGTTTTTTCTTAAAAACACAATCTAAAACTAAAAATATTAATTTCATTTTTTTTTTATAGGTAAATCAATTATGGTAGATGAAACCTTTTTGACAAGAAGGAAATATAACCGTGGAAGAGTCACGTCAACTCAAACGACAACAGTTTTCGGTAAATAATAAATACTTTATTTATAAAGGAATAATAAATGGATTTCTTTCACGATAATAAATGGATTTTTTTTTCAGGAATCTATTGCAAAGAAGATAAAGAAGGCCTGTTTTTTTTGACTGCTGGAAAAAGCAAAAGAGATTTATGGCCTCTCGTTAAAAAGTAATCCATCGCACTAGCATAAATATTTATGTATATATATGTTACATGTTATTAAAACAATACCCTATATTTTAGATACTGTCATCCAGATACGGAAATGATTTACAGTGATGATGATGCTCAGTATAGAGGCATAGATGCTATGTTTCACAGGGCCCATCATAAAACGACTAATCATTCGATTGGGGAATTTGTGGACCCTACTGACAATAATAACACTATTAACCCTTTAGAAAATGAAAATCGTCACTTAAAAGATTCTTTAAAAAGTCGACGATATAGTGAGCTAATCTTTATCATATTCCAAGTTTGAAATATGTTTTTCTTGATATAAAATATTTATTTTAATTAATTTTTAATTTCAAACAAGATATTGTGTCTTTTTATAGGGAAAATCATAAATAAGTACATGGCTCTCCATTTATATAGGAGAGTCAAACTTAATCACCTTTCTTGCGGGGAACAAGTCCAAGTATTCTTAGAAGACATTGCTGCTGTATATCCTGGTAACATTTTTTTTTCCATAAAATGCTGCAATTTTATATTATTTTTCTAGTGATATACATTTTATGCTGTGAACTTCTTTTTAGGATACAGAAACGGCATCAGAAGCGGAGGATTAGAAATGCTTCATGTTGATATGCCAACTGCTGAATCTGAAGGTATTGAGCATCTAATGCCAAAAGCCAAAAAATCTAGAGGTGATGATGTTCATCCATCAGATGATGATGCAGTCAGGTTCAGGGACGATTCAGATGACTCTGATTGGGATATGTAAGGAAAAAATGTCGTGCAACATGCCACTTAAAAAGTATGTAGTGTAGCATACCACTTAAAAAGTATGTAGTGTAGCATACCACTTAAAAAGTATGCAGTGGAGCATACCACTTAAAAAGTATGCAGTGGAGCATACCACTTAAAAAGTATGTAGCAACATTATTTTATATTTATGAATTCCATATAGACTTTAGTTTTTTTGTTTTTAAAATGCTTTCTTAATTACAATAATTTTTAAGTCAATTGTATTTTTTAACCCAAATAAACAGGTACTACATATTTTGTCCTATATAAGTATATTCTTTTTTTAATCTTGCATACATAGTTTGCATAGTCTCCAGAAACATCTGTTTATGTTCTAAATAATGAACATTGTAAAATATATGATGCATTTAGAACATAGTATTTATATATTGACCCATGGACCATTAAAATCATTGTATTTATTATTCGAAAATTGTATGAACTTGAAAATATAACACACTAAAGATGCAAATTTATAGTATTATACATCTTACAATTTTTGTACAACAATAACACATTAATAGCTACTTAGTTTAAATTATATAGAATTCTAGGGTTTAAGAAATATTAAAGTGTCTGCATAATAAAGTTTTAAATTTGAGTTCATTATTAATTCATATTCAAATTTTTTAAAGTCTTCATCAGTTTATTACGCTGGAAAATAAGTTAACTGCTTTTTTTCCCTTCACATTTTGTGAAAAATGATAAATTTTTATATTCTTAGGCAATTTTTGTATAGTAAATGGTTGACAGGATAATGAGTCAATAACATATTTAATCTTGAATATATATATATA
>JAPDSC010036683.1:374214-447195 GCA_026290005.1 Latrodectus geometricus
GAAGATTATTTAGGATAATCTTGACCTAAATAATTTTGTAAGTTTTATTTAATTTTGACTTTATGATTTGAAGTTAAATAATTTAAATTTATTTTACAAACTGAAATTTTAATAGTTATTAAGCTATATAAGGTAACAATATGATTTTAAATTAATCAATTGTTCCCTTATATCAATTGTTAAAATCAATATAATTGTTAAAATAAAAATATATTAGAAGTACTGAAAAAATTTATCTGTTTTGAATTCGAGTTAATTCTAATTTATATTTTATTCTATACAACTTTAAAATAATAATAAATTTTGCTTAAAATATTGCATTTGTAAACTGTATGAATATTGTATTGTTTTAATATATTAAGCATAATTAGGTTAATCTTAAATAATCAAGGTAACTGTCAAACTTGTCAACTGTTTTCAAATCAATCTTTGTCAATCAAGCAAAACTGATTGCAAATGATTTTCAGATCAAAACTTAGAATTCTTATTTGACACTTTGAGTAATTCAAAAAAATGTAAGTTATATAATATTTTTCTTGTCTTATGTTTGTTTTGGACTCTGCCATTTTATTTAGGATATGTGAATATTCTTGTTGCCAAACAAACAAGTTGGTGTTCACTGTTCCTTATTATGTAAGATTTACCCTATAGCTATTAAGAGTGCAAGAATGTAAAAAGATTTAATTATAGTAAGTGTTATTTAACATTATTCACACAATCGATTATTTTTTACTTTTAAATTCTTTTATGTCTAATTTTTACTATCCCAATTTGTTAGGTGAGATTGTTAAAATATAAAAAAAAATTGTTTGGTCTTGTTTCTTTATTTATATATCATTTCTTTTTCGTGACCTCTTGCTGAAAATGTATTTGTTAAAAAAATTGTTTTTATCAATATTTGATTTAAATATATTTTACTGGAAGCTGACCTTTATATTTTCCCATGTAATTAATCAATTTTAAAGTTTAAAGCATTTTTCTATATCTGCCATGGACCAGTTGAGCATATAGTTTTCTTGTCAATATATAAGTACAAAAATAATCTGGCATCAAACAACCTTTCATTTAGAATAGATATTTTCCATTAATTAAACTGTCTGCATACAGATGACATGCAGCTAGCATTGCAAAACTAATTTTATTAAGATGCTGCTGTAATCATGGCCTATATGCAGAAAACTATTCTCTTCTTGTGTATTTTTGTTTTTATCTTGAAAAAGACTCAGCTTTTCTGCCTTCAACATCACTGCACTCGAATTTTCAGTTTTTAGATGTAGTCTCGATCAATGGTTTATAATTTCTCAAGAAAGGCAAAAATTTTTCAGAACCAGGGTGACTCTTTAAGTGAATCAGTTTTCTCATTGCCAGTGAGTAATACCACAATGTTAAAGTTAACTATATATATCTAAAAATTTAAATATACAATAAATTTAGAACACACTGCTGAAATTAATAAATTGAATCTTGATTATTAATTTCTTAGATCTCTTAAATATACTTTTTATTTATATGTATTCAGAGTGAAATAAGTTTCACTTTCCAGAAGAAATTTGAAATTTAATTTAAAAATTGTGTTGTTTCTCAATAAGTGACTTGTTCAGTTGTGTAAAAAATAATAAAAACATTGTAGTGCTAACAAATATAGCTTTATTTTAACTCTGATTTTAAAAAATCATTTTTTAATGAATGATAAAAAGGATACTATGAAATCATTTACTTTCAAACATTTGATAAAAAAGAAGACTTTTATAATGTTTTGTTTAGTGTTTGTTATGCATTTACTGTAAACCTTACTGATGAATGTAGAATCAAATTTATTTGTAAGATTCATTTTACTTTTTTTTAAAATATACCTAGTAAAAACTAGCTCAGAATCAATTTTATTCCTGGTAATATTTGTCTTTTTATTTTATCCAAATTATTCAATTTATATGAACTAAAAAGTTAAGCAAAGCTTTTTTTTCTAGTAAATTAATAATTTCATTTTCACAAACTTTAAAGTATAATTTTATGTTAATTATATGTGATGTAAATTTGCTAAGCAATAACTGACATACTTGTATTCAAAATTTGTAATGACATAATTTTTTTCCATAGATCTGAGAAACATCACTTGGGGAAAAAAAGCTTAAATTCAGAATTCCTCAGAACTGCTTAGAAGATTGTGAATTTGTCTTAAAATCCAGAGGTACATTTTTAATTATTTAATTTTGTAAACTTTACTGATATGTAATCCTAGTTCATTTGTAAAAAATGGCTTCATTATCATTGATATGTGTTTACTTAACTATTTTTGATTTTTATAATGTCGGAGTATGTGTGTGTTTCTTCAAACTATTAAATGCCATGTGTATGTTATAAATTAGTTACGTTCTTTTATTATAATCTTGAAAATGTAAGATTCAATTGTAAACATTGTTTTGAATTTTTAAAGTCAGGTTTTAGAATTTCTATTATTCATTTAATTGAAATTGCTTTCAGTTAAGTCAATTATTTGTCACTATTTTTATGTCCAAAAATAATTGTCAACTTGAAATTAAATCAAAGTACTTACATTAGCGAATAAAACTTTTTCAATATAAGGCAGTGATTTTAGTTCTTTGCCAAAATAAGAAGGTCCTTAATAATAATTTACTTGCTGCTTCTGAGTTATTTAAAAAATTATGTGTTGCTTTTTATTTCTAATAATTCCTGCCAAAAAATGATTTTTTAATGTTTCCACAGATTTTTCATAAATGTCAAAGTGATTATAAAAACTTATCTGCTTTTTTATGCTTGCAATAAGAATTCCAGAATTTTATTGCATATTCACTTTGATCTGTTTTTGCTGGTTTATAATTTGTCACTTAATAATCTCTTTTTGCATACAGGGGCTAATATTTACAGTAAAGAAGGGACTACACCAATAATTTTAACATTAAGATGAGAATCAAAACCATAAACTGTTAAATTTATGGTTAATCACTATAACTACTCTTATGATTAGCTTGTTATGTGTTGGTTGTAAATTTAAGTACATGTTATTACACAGGTTTAAATACATGTCACAGCAGTGGCCAAATGAATACCTGCCATGTTTGTGTTTGCTGGGAAGTATAATCTAGAAGGACTCTCCTACCAACATTTTAGTTTTGAAGAGAGATTTCCATTAACTTCATGAATTCCAACTGTAAGTCTCTCTATCGGTATCCTGCAAAAAAGGACGACGCTATCCTTGACTCTCTACGGGCCTACACACTTGGAACTATTGCTAACAGAGTCCTAAAAAATGTTTGGCTTCATATCTATACAGATGCCTCATCCCAGGAGGACTATACCTCTGGAGGGCTGTTATTGTGAAAATCTGTTTGAGGCTCATGCCCTGCTGATGCAAATAATAAAAATTTTGTAGCTGAAATTGAGGCAATTAAATGAGCTACTTTTCAATTTTTGACCTGCGAAACATCTCTGAATCGGGCAGTCTTCCTTGTTGACTCACAGCAAGCCATCTTTGACTTTGCTCCTTTCATACCACCCAGTCAAAACGTGTACACGAAAGAAAACTAATTTGATAAATTTATTAATGATGGTTGGAATTTTTTGTTTCAGTAGAACCTCAGCTATTGTAATATACCTGGCAATGAGATGGCGGATTGAATGGCAAAACAAAGATGTTTTTCTCCACAACTGTTTTTGGCCCTTCCATACAATAAAATTTTATCCAAAATTGCCAAAGTTACAAGTAACTATATAGGAAACAGCTATAATACTGAAGCTAAGTTGAAAATGTGGTCCAGTCTCATTCACAGTCCTAGTCTTGTGCATTTTGCATGACAAATCTTTTGTGAAAATTTTAGAATTTCAAATGTGCATGACTATCTTCAAGATCATATTCACCGTTTAGGTATTTCACCATAACTCTTCTGACTGCCTCCTATGGTCCATAGGAGAGGTTAAGATATTTTGAACTCTCGAGGCAACATGAATACTTTTAAACCTGATAACTATCAGATGAAAACTTTTTGTACTGGGCTGCTAAAAAAAAAAAAAAAAAAAAGGGTCGATGTGGCAATTTCTCTGATGTAAGAAAAAAAAGTATTTTATTAATTATTAGTTCTATTGAAAATGGTAAGCAAACATTAGAACAGTTTATTTTACACTTTTTATAGGAATCGGCAACCGACATAAAAAGAAATCCTATTCAAGTTGTGTGAAATGGTTACAATATGCCACTTGAATATCAATATCCAGTACTTAAAAAAGCACCAGTAGTATAATTTGTGGTTAAAAAGTAATGCTTATTTAAAGGTGCGACTATTAGAACAGTTTTGCATTTCTCTAAGAATACTACATTTAAAAATTGTACCCTTTTGAATATTTTCTTCTTGAAAAATGTATAAGATATTTTATTTTACGTTAATTTCAAAATAAATAACTATTGGTTCTACACTTTGTAGAACTCCTGAAATATTAATCTTGATGCTTCATATTTAACATCTATGGAAACTTTTAAGCAATGATTTAGTCAACACCGAATGTTTTAAACAAATTTCTTAATAACTCATCAAACAATATTTATGTTAATCATTGATTTGCGAAAATTTTCAAAATATTGCTGTAATAATTAAAAACCTTCCAGATAAAATTGTTTTGATCTTTTTTGTAGCTATTAATTTCAATAATGTATTCACTTTATAATATCATAATTTGTTTAATGACAAGATGAAATATTTCTAGTTAAAAGAATCAACGAATGAAATTGTATCTAAGAAATAATTTGAATACTTTGATACCAACAATATATATTAGTTATTTGATGATCATTTTGACTGTATAACCTGGATTAGTTTCTAAATATAATATGTAAGTATGTGAAAAAGTATAATTTTCTTTATTCTAATATTTTGTTGTTAAATTAATAGGTGCTGCTAAAATATTAGCATATTACAGTGAAGAAGCAGCCAATTTAAGATTATAGTAGCACTGCATTTAGAGCTGGATGTTAGAAATGCCAAGAAATGTAATGTATTATTTAAATTGTAAAATTATATGGATTTTGATAAATTAAAGTATTTCTAGAGTTAAATAAACATCTTCAGGATCGAATTTTTTCACCTTTTGATTAAAATTAATGTTGCTTCTTCATATAAGAGTTACACTTTTATATATGTTGTTTCTTGTGTTAAAAAAGTAACATATTAATAAATTTGAAGCGAGATACGAATAAAATGAATTAAAAAACAATTAGTAATTTAGTTCAAAATATTTAGCTTAGCTCAAAACAAAGCTTTGATATTTTTCTGTTAAAGATTAAGAAATTCATTGTAATACAGAAATATTTTATAAAACTATTATAATTTATATTCTTCATGGAAGCCCCATGAAGAAGGAAAGAATTTTATTTTTAAAATCATATTTTTTAAGGTAATTTTTTCAGAAAGAGAGCAAAATTAAATTTTTGCTTTAGAGTTCAACTAATAGAAAAATCATTATTTCTTTTAAGTGAAATAAAAGTAAAAGATGTGAGATCATCAGTTTATACCCAAAAATTGACAGTTTGAGCTATTAATGCAGTGTTGTTTAGCAATACAGAAAGATAATTTCCTTTTAAATTTAAGCAAATCATATTTTTTCATTTCTATTGTAATTATTTGGAATATATCACGCACAACTATTAGATCTATATGCTAAACAGTTTAAGTATTAAAAATTGGTGATAGCAAATACTTTTTTTTTGTCCCATTTCTCTTATGTATGAAATATATCATCTTATGAAATATGTAAGTTTTTCTAAGTAAGTTTTATGTAAGTTTGTAAGTTTACATGTAAGTTTTATGTAAGTTTTTCTAAATTTCTTGTTTTAAATGGATAGATGTTTCCAAACTTTCTAAATTTTATGAAAAAGTTACAAATTAAAACAACCTTACTATAAAATTAATTTAAATACAGTATTAGAATTAAGAATCTCTATCCTTATGAATTTCTATGGATTTTAGAATTCATATTTCTTGTACATTAATATTATATTGTTCAAACTGATTTTTAATTAGCATGAACAATTAAAATTAAACATTTGTATTGATCAGTTATTTTACACTATAAAGTGTATAATTTTTTTAATAATTTCCAATGAAATTCTTAATTATTTTTAGTTTTGTACTGATTCATATTGAACTATTTTGTTATAGTATATAAATCTTTATTAATTTATACTTATGTAATATAACCAATTTTAAGTATCAAATTATTAACAAAAATATGTAAACATTTGTTAATATATTTAAAATAACTAACAAAATATTTGCCATTTTTTAATCTGTGAACTAAAGAAACGTAGGAAGAATATCCCTTATGCATTTGGCATAAATATAAGAAATTTATAAAATAGTTTCGGGACTATACTGTGATTGTGTGTTTGATGGTTATATCTCTGGAATATTTTATAATCAAAATTTGTACGACAACGGCATTTTTTGTGTTATTATTTGATTAGCTTTTGATTGATATGGGTTTGATTAATTGATTTTAATACATTTTTAGATTTACTTTTAAAACAAATCTCATATAATTGTGACTGTAACTTGTTCGAAAAATGACAGAGTTTAGATTTGCTAGATCAAAGCTGAAATGGAAATGTTATGTTGAACTTTTAATTAAAGAAAATTTATGGATTAAGAACCTACTGACCTAATGATAAATAGATATCAAATGATGGAAAAGCACCGTGTTATAATTTGTCTACTTGTGGTAGATAATCAATTTGGGGAAATTAGAAAATGTAGCACATCTAAAAAGATTCCTTGAGAAATCTGTCTCTTCATACATGATTGATACGAATAAGTGATAGCAGTTTCACTTCCTCAATTTGTTTTTCTTCTAATGTGTTCAAAGACTCACTGCTATTCGTTATAAGAGGGGAAAAATGACAAATCCTAAAAAAAGATTAAAAATTTTTACTATAATTTTCCTCTTCAAAATTTCAAAAATGAATATTTGCGAATTTTCTGATTAAGTATTGAAAATCCTATTGTATTTCAATTTTAAAGTTACACTGAAAATCAACTGCACTAATTCCTGAATAATTGTTACCAAATGCAGCATTTGGTGTTTCACAACTTTGAAATAATGATTAATGATTACAAAAGTATCTTGATAAAATTGAAAAAATGTTTCTTTTCATTCTTTGGTGTACATTGCGGTGATCTAATTTTACTTGTTAAAAGGGGTTTTACATTCAGAAAACTATAACGCTGTCAAATATTTTTATCATTCAAATTAAGAAATGAGTATTTCTTAATTCATTCCTAGTGCAAAATAGTATGTTCAATAACCAAATAAGACAAACAAAAGAACTCTTGATGCTTCGGCTCCATTGCTTAAGGATGAAAACGTTGTTCAACAAAAAATTAAATTTTGAAGTTTAACTTGAAACAAAAAAGGAATTTAAAATTATTTATCACTGTTTATGTTCAACTAAATTTTAAAAAAAAAGTTTGGAAAAGCGTTTATTCAATTCAATCATGAAATTTCGTAAAAATTAGTTTCAATCAAATTTAAAGGAATCTAATAACGGGAAAATTTTTTAGCATAATATTTCTTATTGTGATAGGGGAGATGGTAAATGTATCGGCTTCGACTGATTATATCAAAATAAATAATCAATTGTCTTTTAGCTTGTATATTACTAACCACGTGTTCGCTTTTATGTTTCTAGTATTTCTCTCATACCATATGGTATACATGTGTAAAGATAATGTTGAATGTAATTGTTGAATACCTTATTCAACCTAGTATTTTAATATTTTAAAATACTAGATTAAACAAAATATTCTTAATTCCTTGATTTTAAGCAAGATCCTCTTTTTAAATCTCTGAAAAAATAAATTTGCAGTACTTTGGCAGTAATTTTGTTGATAAAAGGACTGCAGCTGAAAGCTTTTTTGATCTGAGTAATTTACTATACTGCTGTGAAGGAATGAAAGCACATGATTCAATTAATGAAACAATTAATTTACTCAAACATAGACCACAATTTCCTCATAATATGTTGATCATCATTTTTTTATAGAAATATATTTTGGGCAAGTTTTAATAATTTTATTAGATTCAGTACATTTTGGGATTTCTTTTAGACTTAACATTATATAAACGGACTGGTGGGAACCACTTTGAGCTTCTCTAAAAAACAAAGAGTACCTTTATACAAAACTGTTGCTGAAAGAATCATTGTGCGGAGTCTGACGCCTATTTCGAGTTGTAAACTTTTGCGAAGTTGGAATCCATATTAGTTAAGATTATGTGGGAAGATAATACGTAGGTCGAAAGTAGGAGTTCTTTCTACACGCCTTATTAGGTTTCACATCTCTTCCATTAAAGTTGAAATGATGATGAAAAAATGTTGTATTATAGCTACGATGCCCAAAATTCTGATGATAATACAAAACTGACACAATTCTCAAAAACAAGTGCGAGTGGGATAATCTTAACCTAGAAATTAAATGCAACGAAGATGAATTTAATGCATGGTAAACTTAAAAAAAGTTTTATTGAAAGATAAAAACTTTTACATACATTTTCTGAACAAGAGTCGATGGCTTAGAATCATAATACAAGCAAGATTCTAAACTATCGATTCTTTTTAAATAAGCACAGAGATCACAGGTTCGAACCCCAGAGACCCTCCAAAAAAAATATAATTGTTACCCATGTAGATAAAAAAAATAATATTTAGGAATATATAATTCATTTACATCCTATATTTTAAAGAATAGGTTTTGTTCTTTTCAGAACATTTTCCTTAATTATTTTTTAAAATTTTTTTTGTTATTCATTTTTTATTTTTTACTTAATTGCGAGAAAGTATATAAACAGCGTATTTTTGGTTTTCGGAATAAAGTGGAAAAAGTATATGAAACTTTTGGAGCAAAATTATTTCGTTTCTCAATGCCGGCTTCGAAAGACAAAGATGTCGAAACAAATTTTATCTAATGCAGTGATATTACTAAGTGTTATAATTGTAGAATACATAATTTTTCTGATTTATTTGCAAGCGCAAACACCATCGGATCTATCTCAAAAAGTGAATATCACAAACACATCGTGCTTCGTTTCTAAGCATATAGGAAGAAAAATTTTTCTTCATATCTGCTTCAAAGATAAAGAACAGATATTCGATTTGCGATATTTTTTCTCCAACCAAACATTGAATCCAATTCCTAAGATTGTGGGAGTTCAATTAACTGAAAGAGAATTTAGAAAAGTTTGCGAAATGTGTTGACCTGTTACCGATCATGTTGCTTCGACTTAAATTTCCATCGTCGATGATCATTAATGGTCCCAGTCAAAGCGGAAAATTGTTTCTGAGCAAATATACGAAGCACCGATAAAAAAAGTTGTATGGTGTTATAAAATCTTTCAACCATGGTTTCACGAAGAAAGAAATATTAAATTCATAGCAGGTTTGCCAACAGAAGATGAACATTTTGATTCTTGATGATCTTATGAACAATTTAACACCTGAGATATCGCAAATGTTTACTGTTGGATCTCATCATAAAAATTTCAGCATAATTTTAATAACACAAAACCTTTTTCCCCGCATTAGAATTGCTAGGGATATTAGTTTGAATGCTCACTATATAATACTTTTCCGAAACAACAGAGATCAGTCGCAAATCGCTTGTTTTGGAAGACAAGTGTTCCCTAATCGTTCCAAATTTTTTATGGATGCCCATAAAAAGGCAACATCGGAAAAATATCACTTCTTACTAGTTGATTGCTTTCCAACAACGGATGAAGAATTAAGATTACGACAATCCATTTTTCCAGATCATAATGGTATAAATTGGGTATATGTGCCAGAAGAAAAATGAATAGAATTAAACGACATGTACATTTGTTGCATATTTTATCCGCCGCGAGTCCTAAACAGCGAAATGCTATATTGAAGACTGCCACCAACGAACAGATAAAAACACTGTGTGAAATATGTCAAAACATATTAAACGGGAATATCTCGGACCGATTGAATGTTCGAAATTTGTGTCGTTATAAACGAATCAATCGACAGATAGCCGACAAAAACATTTCTATCGCTCGAAAACGCAAGATATTAACTGTTAACCAAAGAGGAGGATTTTTACCTCTCATCCTTCCAGGTGTTTTGAGTCTTATCGGAGGTGTAATAGGAATAGCTATAGGAAAACGAATTTAAGAATGGCTAGAAAAATGGCATTAGTTCCAAAAGAGCTTGTTTCAGAATACTATCAGCTGAACAAGCCTGAAATAAGAGTTGAAGATCAAATTTCAAAGCTATTGCACGAAGAAGAAACACCCGATGATGTGAAAGCTAAGCTATTAGCACACTGGATACCGAAATATCAGCGTTTAATGCAACCTCCTCCTCCTCCAAAACCATTTGAGATTCCGAAGGAATTATTACAAGAACTAGAAACCCAGAAGGAAGAAATATCTGTACCTGTTCCTCCCAGAATGAATATGATTGCAAAATACATAGCATTTGCAGTTCCGAAATCGAAAAAGAAGTATATCTTACCGATTTTAGAAAAACTGAGAGAAGTGAGTTACACATTTAACGATAGAAACGAATTGGAAAAAGAGGGGAAACCAGAATACAGAAGTAATGGAATTGATTTGTTCAGTTATTTAATGAGGAATGAAAAAGTTCCTAGACAACCGCCTCGAGGATTCAACACTCTTCTTCAGGGAATTTTAGACGCGAACATACCATTAGACTGTATTCCCAATAAATATGTTTGAGATCATCTACTTCTCTCACAAGTAAACCCACAATATAAAGAACCAGTCTTCTCGCCAGAAACACCCAATATCGCTGAGAACTCTAATTCACGAATACTGATACTTCACCTGAAGCTCAAAAATGGACAAATTGGTCGGAAATAGGAATATGGGAGAGAGACAACAAAACTTCTCCTTCTCTCATAAACTGGGAGAGGTGGAAAGATTAAAAAAACTATACTATGATCCAAAGGAACCTGGTTCGTTTGGAGGTGTCAAGAGACTGTCAGAAGCTAGCGGTGTAAAGAAGAGTCGCATTAGAAAATTTCTCTCTGGAGAAGATACTTATACACTTCATTTTCCTGTTCGCTATAAATTCCAAAGACGGAAAACAATTGCATACGGAGTGAACGAGTTGTGGCAAAGTGATTTGGTAGATCTACAAAAACTATCACGCTTTAACAATGGTTATCGATACCTCCTAACAATTATAGATGTTATGTCAAGATATTTAAGAGCAATTCCCATTAAAGACAAGAAAGCCCATACGATTGCTAAGGTGTTCAACAAAGTGTTCAAAGAGGCAAAGCCAAGAAATCTTCAAACAGATTTTGGGAAAGAGTATCACAATAAAACAGTTCGTGCACTGTTCAAGAAACATAATATCCATCACTATTCAACGAAAAGTGAAGCAAAATGTGCTATTTTGGAAAGAGCTCACAGAACACTACAAAATAAAATGTATCGTGTTTTCACATATCGAAATTCTTATAAATATTTAAACATTTTACCGTTGATAGTTGATTCTTACAACCATTCAGTTCATCGAAGTCATGGAATGGCGCCAGCCAAAGTCACACAAGCTGATGAGCCTCGCTTATATAAATCCTTGTACAATGTAGACTCTCCAGTCAAGTTTCGCTTTGCAGTTAACGATGTGGTAAGGATTTCAAAAGCGCGGAAAGTTTTTAAGAAAGGCTATCTTCCTGGATGGACTGAAGAAACGTTTAGAATTTACAAACGTTATCCAACAAACCCTCCTACATATGCATTGCAAGACCATTCCGGCAAGGAAATTACAGGAAGATTTTACACCGAAGAACTCGTTAAAATAAGTCTGATAAGGATTTTTGGGCAATTGAAAAGATTATTCGTACTAAAGGGAAAGGTGCTTCACAACAATTTTTGGTGAAGTGGGTTGGTTTCGACGATTCATTTAATTCTTGGATTAAAGCAGAATGGTTGAAATCCTGAATGACTTTCATATTCTTCTACCTTCAAATGCTAGTATGAAATATTTTCCTAACAATACACCAGATCATTTTCGAACGAAATTAGCCAAACCTATCACTTTGATCAGAGAATGGGAATGTTGCTTAGCCGAAGCTACTCTTCCAGGAAAGTACTTTACAATTCAGTCTCGTTACAACGATTCTTATATCATTCAGAGAGAAATTGATGTAGAAATAGAAACATTACTACCAACATTTCGTATTCCTCTCTACAATGAAGATCACTTAGACTTTGTAGAAGGAATAATGGCAAATATGAAAAAATATTTTATTGATCTTCCCCTAAAATTTACATTGGTTGAAAAGAGAAAGAAACTGAAAACTGAATTGAAACGAGGATGGGAATGGATTACAACAGCTGAAAAAGGAAGTCAGTTGCTAAGGTTGTTGAGCCTAGATCCAACAAATGACGATATAACACCCAATAGTCCACAAGGATTTCTTGCTTATATTTATTATCGTTCTCCAAATAAAGAAGTTTTTAGAAATCAGGAAATTACACTGATTGCAAGAGAACCGATTGTAGACCAAACCTATAATATAATACTGGAAGATGGGGATTTAATAGAACAGATAAATAACAAATTAAAAGAAATATCGTTATCAAATGATATTAAAATTGAAAGCAATAATAACCAAGTAACAGTTTCGCTGCCATCGCATGTAAATATCGAACTCAGACGAAATTCCTGTCCTCGATTAATGACTGCATTAAACATGTCTAATAACACCTTCGTAATACGAGGAGAACAAACAAAAACACAATTTTCCTATACACAGCCTGCTACTTCATTAAAAGATGAAAAATTTCGCGTGATCAGTTATAAAGTTTTTCCGAGTATTCGTAAAGAGAATAGAACTGCCACATACAAAATTTCTAGTGGTATGTATCGCGAAGCTAAAGATTTATGCAAAGAATTCAAATTCATAGCATTACAGTTATTGCCTGATTCTAAGGTGGGTTTACACGTTCCCCAAAACACCGTAGTCACTTTTGCAGAAAAGCTTAGCGATTTGCTAGGATTTACTGCAAGAACATTTCGTCAGGGTGATTATAAATCTGATTATACTTTGGATTTACACGCAGGTATTACAGAAATATATGTATACTGCGATATAGTATCACCTTCCTTGTTAGGAGATTCCTCAACATCTATTCTAAAAATTATCCCAGTGGCAAACGAAACTAATGATCAGATTGTTAAATATTTTTCTGTGCCATTGTACTTCAGAGTAAAAAAACAATATTTTGATATTATTGAAATTCAATTGCGCACTAGCAGCGGTCCTCCTATTAAATTCATATCGGGTAAAACAAATTTAGTGCTCTCTTTCAGAAAGAAATTTATATAAATCCAATGACATTCTCATCGATCTTCATATCTGCTTTCAACCATGTCGAAGCGCGGTCACAGGCTACAACCAGAACATTGTATTGCGTATTATTTAAATCAAACAGGCAATGCAGACCCTTACTTTTCTTCCCATTATCCCATTCAGAGAGGTTATGGCTTTTTCAGTAACTTGCGCCGATTTGCTTTACCGCTGATGATGCAAGCTGGAAAATATTTAGGAAAACGTTTATTGTCATCTGGTCGAAATATAATTGAAGATGTATCACAAGAAAAATCGCTTCGCAATGCTGCTAGAGATCAGTTTCGCCAAACAGGACGCGAAATAACAAGCGATGTTATTCGCAAATTAAGTGGAAAAGGTCTTAAAAGGGAGAAAACTATTAGAAAGCAACACTATTGAAATCCAAGCCCTGGACAATTACAGGCCATACGACCTTAAAAACTTCCACAGGCCTAGATCCGTACTGAGGCTTTCCCCTAAATTCTAAATTTTCACTTTTCTCCACCACCTTATTTAATTCTTCAATTTACTCTTTTTGCGAATTTGTAAATGCCACCATCTCGTGGACCTAGCCACAATTAATAATATAAAAATAAATTAATAAACAAAAAATTAAATGATTTCTGTTTTTTGCTAAAATGCAGGAACCTTCTGCGCGGTTCCATTGTAAATACTTGTTTGTATCATTGTATTACTTTTATATTCCAATTGTAAAAAAAAGAGAAAATTTTTTTTTTTTTTTTTTCCTAAAATGCATTGTAAACTTTTGAATGCTTCTATCTCTTATAATTTGTTTCCTATCATTCCATCACCATGCAATTGTATCCCGGGAGTACTTCCCATTTGGTAGTCTTTACTGTGTTATTTATCAATTCAACCTAGGTAGACTCAAAGTCAACTTTATATGCTCCACAAGATATTATGATAGAGGTCAACGGCGAAAAGCTGGATACCTCGCCTCCTCAACATATGGACCAAAGCAATCGAAGCTTAGGAAATCAAATAAACCAGACGTATTTTCAGAGCTCTAAAACATGGAAAATTGCTACTGCACAAAAAGCGAACTAGATCTTTTCGTTTCATCGCCTATTCAACTGGCGATTGATCATTCTTCATTTGTAGAAATACATCCGATTGCTTCCATTTCGGATAGCAATACAATTGAATTTCTTGTTACCGGATTAGGAGATGCATATTTCGATTTATCGCATGTGTTTTTGAATGTTCAGGCGAAAATTTTGAAAGCTGATGGAACAAATTTTACAGAAAATGATCGATGCGGACCGATTAATTATTTGCTAAACACTATGTTTTCCGAATGCCACATCTCGCTTAACATTCGTAATATCTCTTCGGAAAGTAATTATCCTTACAAATCTTTTATACAAAGTGTTCTGTTTCATCCCCAATCTTCGCAACAGAATTTTTTGAGTGCTGGTTTGTTCTGCAAGGATACTGTCGGTGAATATGATGACACTAATTTGGGAGATACTGGAAAGAATGCTGGATTAAAACAGAGATGGAAACGGGTTAAAGAAGGCAAAATATTTTATATGTGCGGAATGCTTCATATTGGCTTAGGAACTCAACCACGTCTTTTAATTAGCGGAACAACGATATGAATTCGTTTGTTAAAAGCAAAGGACGAATTTGCTCTCTTAGTTAACACTGGAAGTTATCGCTTACACATCGAAAATATAAGTCTGTTTATCAGAAAATGCGATGTATCGAGCTTAATTCTAGTTGGTCACGAAAAAGCATTAGAACAATCTCTGGTGCAAATGCCTTTCACAAGAATTGAGACTAAGACATTCACACTCAGTTCAGGATTGAAGAGTGTTATAATTCCTAATGCAATGAATGGAATTCTTCCCTCGCGGATGATTCTAGGATTAGTATCCAATTCTGCATTCAATGGAGATTTGAAGAAGAATCCGTTTAATTTCCAACATTATAATCTGAATTATATTTCGTTATCGGAGAACGGAGTTCAAATCCCTATGACAGCCTATACACCTTCTTATCAAAATAATCTGTATGCCCGAAACTATTTAAGTTTGTTCACAGACCTCGCTCAACACAATACAAATGTCACATTAGAAGAATATAAAGAGAATACTTGCTTGTATGTGTTCGATCTCACGCAAGATTTTTCTGCTAGCGATCCATTTATGAATGTAGCCAGAAGCGGTGAAATATCGATTCACCTGAAATTCGACAGAGAACTATCGGAAACTGTTACATTAATAGTCTACATGGAAATGCAATCGTTAATTGAAATTGAAAAAAGTAGAAATATATTTGTTGACTATTAAATTCTATGGACACGCAAACACTGTTAAGTTTAGCCCTCAGCGATCCTAAAATTAGAGGAACGTTTGGTGGAGTGTTTGCGAGTGATCTATTGCCGGAAACATGAGGATATTATGGATAATTTATTGTTAACACGCATCCTTCTACGAAGAAGGGAGAACATTGGCAAGCGATCTATTTTGACAACAACCGCAATGGCATTTTTTTTTGTTCTTATGGCACATTTCCGAAAGGAAACATTAAAAAATTTATTACTCAAAATTCCTCTAAAATAGAATGGAATTCGCATATGTTACAACATCCTCGTACCAGCTCATGTGGACTTTTCTGTCTATTTTTTCTATGGCATGTGAATAGAAGATTACCTATTACGAGATTAACAGAAACAAATGTTTGCGAAAATGAACGAATTGTAACACGTTTTGCGCATCTACAATTTAAATTGATAAATCATTCAACATTGCTCTCCTCCAATCAACAATGTAAATCTTATCGAGAGGCGATATTAGAAAATCAAAAAAAAAAAGAAAGATATCATAACAACGTCATAGCTTGCGAATTCAGATGATCGCTAGACATGGAGAGATTTGGATATGTTGTTATGGATCCTTGCTCCAGATGTGAGTATTTGTATATTCACAAAACTCTCTATGATAATATTCTAGAGTGCATTGAAAATGCTCGACTTCATAAAACTTCTGTGGAGCCTGCGAAGATAATGTATTTCACTATATTGTCGAACACAGACATTGTTAAGTGTCTACATGATAATCAAACGGATGAAAAGCGATTTGGTTTCTGCCAACTGACAAAATATAATACTGCAGAGAAATACAATGTTTATTCTTCTCACAAGACTTTGTTTGAATCAGTTGTGGAGAGTATTTTAGCAATGAAAGGTGTTTCATGGAATGAACTCGCTGATTGTACAAATTTTGATGCTTGCAGAAGTATTTTGCACATTTCGAACTCTTTCTCTAAAATATTATGAACTTGATCCTGTACATTATATTTCGATAAGCGAACTTACATTTGATGCAGGCTTGAAATTTTGTAAAATTGAATTGCAGTTATTGGAAAACATTAACGATTATATTTGGTTGGAAAGCCAAATGCGAGGAGGAATTTGTCTTGTAGGTAAGCGAAAAAAAGTGAAAACCTGAGAGATAAAAAAATGTATTCGTTGCACCTGTACAACTAGTACTACTATATGATGCGTTCTTTCTGCTGTATTCTTTCGAGCAAATAACTATTTCTATGCTGTGAAAAAAAAGTTTTTTTCCTACACACATAAAGTGGATTTAAGAAAAGTGAAAACCTGAGAGATAAAAAATGTGATTTTGCTTACTACAATAATAATCATACTAAATCAAGTTGAAGAGTGTCCTTCCCCGGGGAATAGGGCTGATATTTCATAAACTTTGGTTTATGATTTTTTCGGCGAAACCCCGGGTAAACAAAAAAAAAGACCGAGATTAAGCCATTACCCCACTCCGGGTCTCGGTGGAAAATGGCCTGCTGTTCTTACCAATACTAATTAATGCTATCTGCAGGTATTGAGTTAAGAAAAGCAATTATTCATAACGTAACACACCATTTTTCCATGAGTTGAATATTACAGGGTGGTTAGGTATGTGAATTTTTTCTATTATTAAAAAAAAACAATCGCGCATTCGCGTGTCGAATTGTCCTGGGCCAGATTCTTTCAAGTGCAAATTTGGGGTCAGGTTCTTTCGTCGAATTGTCCTGGGCCAAATTCCTTCAAGTGCAAATTTGGGGTCAGGTTCTTTCACATATATACTACTGAGAAGAGAATATATCTGAAGGAAACCTGGTACAGAACTCGAGAAAGAAAACATTCGTCAAACATGGAGGAGGAGGCATTATGATTTAGGAGTGTACGGGAAGCAATAATGTTGGTAAACTGGAGTTTATTGAATAGACAATGAATAAAATTGATTATTTGAACATTTTAAAAGGAAACCTTAAACAAAGTACACACAAACTTCAATTGAATGAAGATTATTTCTTCCAGCAAGACAATGACCCAAAGCAAATAACACACAGTGTGGTTATGGCTTCTGTATCATGTGTCAAACCAGCTGTATACACCTTCCCAGACCTAATTCCCCCTGAACATTTGTGGGATTTGCTTGAATAAGGAATCAGAGAACATCACATAACATTAAAAAAAATGCTAAAATCTATAATGAAAGAAATATGGAAAAAATATCTTCAGAAGAGACATCAAAACTTATTTAGTCAATGTCAAATAAATTGAGAAAAGTTTTAAAAAGAAAAAGCTATCCAACCAAATATTAAATTTCTGAAAACTAGCATTAATTTCAACATTTTTCTAAGTGTATGCTGACTTCTGGTGCCTGTGATTCCTCTTTTTTAATTAATGTATATTTTTTATTTTAAATAGCTGTTTTCAAATGATCGTTACTAACTACTATAAAAATGTGTTTTATTTGAGGTACCTAAAATGCTCTTATTTAATAAGAAAAATTTAATTCACTTATGAATCGCTACATTAACATCAAGCATTAACCCTTCTTTGCATGATTTTTTCTTTATTGGTGAAATTAATCAAGTTGATATTGATTGAGTGAGCTTACAAAACATTTTTCTTATTGGTAAACTGCACATTTGCATGACCAAATGAAAACAATCATAAAATACTAAACAGGCATAAAATATAAAAAATAATACCTACAATTTTTTATATTAATACAATAGTGACATATTAGTACTAAGCAAATAAGCATTAATTTCATCTGAAATCCTGTTTTCCACTTTTTAATGTATTTTTTCAAAAGCCTTTTAATAGTGTTCGATATTAATAATTTTTTATTCATTACACAAATTTTTATCACAAAAACATAAAAAATTATAGATTCAGAAAAGTATTGAAAAAATAAACATTGTCTGCACTTCATCTCATTTTTTGCATCACGTTATTTTGCGAAACCAAGAAACACCCTTATTATACAAATTTTACTAGAAATACTACTACTTAAGACAGGCCATCAATGCTTATAAAAAGTGATAGTTTATCACCAGAAACTGCTTCCAAAGATTTAGAACAAAAGACTGTTCATTTAAGAATTAAATCATTCGACAAGCAAAAAACAAAAGTTACATATAATAAGTATACCTTATGATCTAGATGCAAAGAGTTTAAAAGAAAATATTATTGCTTTTCTCTCTAAAGATTGAAATTAATCAAATAAAAATATAAATTATACTCCAACAGTTATTAAAAATTAACACGTTTCAGCATTTGTAATTAGTGCCAAAGTAAATATTAGGGATGGGAAGAAACACTTGTTACAGTATTTTGTAATCGGTATTTTAATGTAGCAACCTGCAATCAGTACTCTTTTTCCCAAATACTCGTTACTTCCTCTTGCAAAGCTAGTGCGAATCCAGATATGTTTCAAGTACAACTGAGTACGGGCCGAGCGAGTTCGATTACAAAGTAATAAGCACGTACTCACTGATTACTTTGGAACAAGCGTGTATTCGCTTGTTCTAAAGTAATCAGCGTAAATACAATCGCTTTCTATAGAGGGAGGATGGAAAGGAGAAGAGAAATGACAGCTGGTTCAACTGGAAAATAGATGAGTGATTCTTTGAAATTGGAAGATCACTTTAAGTAGGAGAAGGGAGCTTAATGAATAAAATACATTTGTTTTAATATTTTTATTAATATTTAATATTATTAATAATAAAAGTTACATTATTTATATAAAATATAATTTATTAAAATAAAATTTTTAAAAATTACAATAAATTAAAAAAAATCGGATTGCGAGAAATAAAAGTTAGAGATGAACTTGAATGAAATAAGCATTTCATTCATTCCTTTTGATTAATGAATTAAATGAGTTGGGAAAGTTAATAATCGTGGTGCATTTATTTAGTAAGTATCATTTTTTGTCAAATATATCACGTTTTTATTGTTTATTATTATTTTAAGATTTTAGTTTCTTTATTTTTAATTAAATTTTTAAAATATGATTTTTGTCTCCGAAATTCTTTTATTAACTTGTACAAAAAATGATCAATGGGACTTTTTAACTATATTTGAGTTTCAAAGATAATTTTAAAATATTTTTTACATTAATAATATAGCTTCAATTTTTTGCATTCACGAATAATATATAACAGTCAAATAAGTAAGTAATTAATATTTTTAACTAACTTCAATTCAATTTATTAGGAAATTATATTTTTAATTTTCTATTAAAATATAACTTCAATTTATTTTTCAAAAATTTTTCTTGCTATTAAAAATTAAGCAGTAATATAATTACATAAATTGCTATTCTGAGATTGATTCAAAATCATCCACAAAAATAATCCACTTTCTATCTTGTAAAAATATTTACTACTAGTAAAATAAATTGCAATATTTTTCATTTAAAATCCTTTTTCTTTTCTCTTTTGAAATATCAATTTATTTTAATAATTCTAAGCGAAATAAGATTATATATTATATGAATTTTTGTTGTTGCTTTTGCTTAACATAACAATAGTTTTTCTTACTATGGTTTTATGTAAATATAAATATTTTTTAATTTCATCCGTTGTTTTATTTCACAATATTTTACATTAAACAATTATGGAGTTAAGAGTTTTGCAAGGAAAATTGCTTTGTATTTTTTAATAATTAATAAGTCTTAAATATGTTCATTCTGCATTAAAGTAATTTACATTGATTAGT
Source organism: Latrodectus geometricus (assembly GCA_026290005.1). Taxonomy (NCBI): domain Eukaryota; kingdom Metazoa; phylum Arthropoda; class Arachnida; order Araneae; family Theridiidae; genus Latrodectus; species Latrodectus geometricus. The sequence goes on from JAPDSC010036683.1 coordinate 394,645, forward strand.
CGAATGAAATTGCATACTATGAATTTTTGTTATGAAAATATTTTGATGTGGAATGAATATATTTATTAGAACCGTATTATATAAAAATGTATTTTATTTTTGTTTTCCAGTTTCTTAAATTAGAAGTGAAATGTTTAAATTAAATCCGTTTGTGTGTATAATTCCATCATTATTTTTATTATGAATCCATATAAATATATGTATTTTTTATTCTGCCATTGTTTAATTTCATTATATTTTATTACAAATATGCAGAATTTAAGCATTTGGAAAAAAATTCTTTTACCTTTATACCATGCAATAATCATGTGTAACTCTCATGTATATTTTTTTAAATTATGGCTTAATGTAAATAAAATATATTTATTTTTATTTCTCTATTTTGTATTAAATATTTCACACATTGTGCTCAATATTTTACATTAAAATATTATAAAATTTAGATTTTAAGTAAAACTGTTTTTGATAAACTATTACCTTAAAATTGTTTTCAGTATAACTGTATTTTTTTGATATTTAATGAATTCTTATGCAACTATAAAACTTATCCTAACTATAAAATAATCATATATACTTAAACATTATTAAAACAGTTTTAATTGCAAAGCTACTTATCTATTAACTGCTTAAGACTTTTAAAATTAAAACAATATCTTTAAATTAATGCAGTTTTATTTCAGAAAAGCCTGGTTTATCTACAACATAAAAATATAAACGAATAAGCGCCTTTTATAGAAAAAATTTTTATTCTTTATTATAATATCAATAAATATTACTGTGACTGTTTCGTTAATGTTTAATCATGGAAAAATGTAATAAATTAAAGAAGTTGGTTTTTTAAAAATTAATTGTTTTTTTTTATAGGCAAACTTAAAAAAAGTGTATTTGTAATTGATTAATCCTCAAACACAATACAGTTCTTCACAAACTATTTATCATTTTATTATAAAATTTTAATTTATAAAATTAACATTTTAATAAAAAATTTCTAAATTCAAACAAAAGCTTGTTAGGTTGAAAAATAGAAATTATTTTCTTATCTAATTTTTTATTTTAATTAACATTTGAAATTTTAGAAAATTACAATTGGGTAATTTGAAAATTTACTTTAAACAAATATAAATTCTGAAAACAAAATATGAAATTTTATATTGAATAAAAAATGTTTATTGAAATTTATAAGTTCGAAACTTTTTACAGAATAACTTTGATGAGGAAATAACTTACATTTCTTTGCCTTATACAAGAAATTAAAGCATTATAAGAAAGGACATAAAATTGTAATTAATAAATTGTAGCCTAAATAAAAGTTATTTTTTATAGTTCTTTTTATCAAAATTTAAGTGAATGCTAATATTTAAATGTTTATGACTTAGATTAAAGTTAATAACAAATTAATTTTATGGAATTCGATAAAAATTATAATTTTGATTACTTATTTTTAATTAATTAATTTAATTTATTTATAAAAAATTTAGAAACATCGTAATTATTTTTGAATCCAATAGATAGCAGCACATTGTAAATTGTAACAATTATAATATCTATTCTTTAAAATACTTGTTACTTTAAAAGCAATTGTAATCAGTACTACCCAAATACAGAAAAGTAACCACATCCCATCCCGAGTATATATCAATAAAAAATCTGTTACCACAAGCTTTCTTAAAATTTAAATTCAAACAAAGGTAATTTAATATTAATTAAAAAAATCATTCCTTATATACAGATAATGAGGGTATTCTCAGGTATCTCTGTCAGATAAATAGACGATTTTTAACAGTATGTTTTTTGTTTTAGAGTTCTTAAAAAAAAATGAACTGTTTTTAAAACATTCAACTTAGTTTGATTAAGGGATTGCTTTAGTCCTGCAGAAAACTTTTGAAACTTCTAGTTAAAAATGCATTATAAATAAAATTGTTAAGGAAAAAAAAATCTACAAAGACTTTTTTTTATTCCATAAGTCACAAATTTGTTTCTGAGATAACAGAGAAAAGGAATTTAATTTGAATAAACATTATAAACGTATTATATACTTATAGTTTTTATAATTTTTTATCTTTCAATTATAAGAAAATCATTAGAGTTAGAAAAAAATTCTAATAATTCAAAAGATTGTTAGAAAAAATAAAAAGCTTACCTATAGAATATCCTTTGAGTTCTTTGCATACTTAGTCTTTGAAAATCGTCTTTTAAATTTATATAACCGAAAGAATATATTTTTCCAAATTCATAAATGAAATATATGAAGTTTCAATTATAATGACGAAATAAGCCACATTTTATCTTTAAAGGCTGCAAAATTTCTGAAACTGTACAATTTAAACTTACAGCAATTTCCATAACTTTCTCATATTGATTTATCATATTCAATATAGGAGAAAATTTAAATTTTCGAACAAAATCTAACCGGAAATGTTGAATATAATTTAAAAGACGTTTCCAGTACATCTGTAAGAGACTGGTCTAAAAATGGGTGTAAAAGAACCATCTCATGACATTGTAAACAGATCGTTCAAATGAAGTCATTAAAAGACGTACTTAGAATATCCTTAGTAGGACGTCCTAAGTACATTCTGAAATGATGTCCAAAACACATCCAAGACTTATAGTTTACAAGACCTCGGACAATAAGGACGTCCATATTGTCCAAGGATCACATATAAACGTCCGTGGGACGTACATAAAATATGTTTGTGATCTGGGATAAACGAAGTAATAAGATCTTGTGCTCCAATAAAATAAATGAGACATGTCCATCAACCATATCAGTAACATATTTTGCGAATAATACAACTCATGTAGAGTTACCTAAGACCCGTGTGGGTCATTCTAATGAAGTAGGAAGGATTCGATTGAGTGATGAAGAAAGCATGAAGATAGCAATTGATTTGCCCCCCCCCCCAAAAAAAAATCAATTAAAGAAATATTAAATGTTGTCAGCGAATGTGTTAGAGGTACATTGAATCTAATACACTTGTTAGATCACTGGGACATTTTAAATATAAAAAATAAATTTTTTATTGACAAGCAAGGTGTTTTAGATGTAAATAATACCCACAGTGTTCATGCAGTGGTCAAAAGTATAGAGAATTCAGACTTCATAATTAGGTATTACAAACCACTAGGTATTATTGACTTGAATTATAATTGTCATAAGAAAGAAGATTTTATGCATGTTGTTATGAATCAGGCTCTATTAGAAATGTTGAAACTTTACGGAAATGATGTGATGTGCATTGATTTTACCCATGGAGTTAATGATTACAATTTTGAACTTTGTATCATATGTGTATTAGATGACAAACGTGAAGGTTTTCTTGCTGCCTTAATACTAAACAATCACCAAGATTCGTAAGGCTTAAAAGTAGCTTTCCAGAGTATAAAATGTTCTGGGGTTGGTATTGACCCCTCAACTTTTATAAGTGATGATGCTGAACCTCTCTATAATGCTTGGTGTTCTGTGTTCAGCCCACCGACGAAACGATTATTGTGTACAAGGCATTTTGATCGCAGTTGGCGGAGAAATTTATCGGAACACGTTTCCTTCCTTTCAAAATTAATTAATAAGAAAAATGCATTTTTTTTTTCAACTGTTGTAATTTATTTTTCTTTCACTTAAGTAAAACGTCTTAATGTTTTGCAAGCAAAAACATTTAATGTTGATTTTTATTATTAATAGTTAAAGAATAAGCATGCCGCCCAACCTGTCTAGTGGTTAGCGTACCTGACTACAGATGGGTGGGACCTGGGTTCGAATCCTGGCTCGGGCATCGATGTACTTTCTCTCTCTCTCTCTTTCTTGTCTTTGTCATTTCTTTGTGTGTGTGAATGGTTGCCTATCCTATAAACGGGTACCTATGGCATGTGTGTACTGAGGAAGTCGGACTCCACACCAAATATGGTTCAGTTGGAAAAGTGGAGCAGCGCACCCCATATTGCCAGCCTGGCTGGCACAAGACAACAACAACAAAGAATAAGCAATGCATCTGTATTATAAAATAAAAGTAATTTTAAATAAAAGTATAAATTTTATTTTAGTAAATAAAATTTCACATTGTGTATCACCATTTAAGGTTTGCAAAGCTTAAAAATAATTTAATTGAGGAATTTATTTGTTAAAACACACACACACACACACACATATATATATATATATATAATTGTTTATCAGACAGTTAAATTAGTCTGAAATTGTAAATGTTTCCATGCCAGTTTCTTTTAAGTAAGTCTTTCAACAATAAGAATTTTCTAATTAAATATTGCATTTACAGTCATTAATTTTTATAGTAAATTATTTGTGTTCAGTTGCATGTAAGAATTATACGATGATAGGCCTTGTATCAGATTTAGCTACTGGGGAACCAGCCACCTAAAATCATTTGGTTGATCTAAATTGCTTAAGTACAAGATGCCAATATGCATTAGCAATATAGATTGAACACGCCTTTGCAAGCACCTCCTGGATGGCGTGGAAGACTTGCAAATATGATATTTTGATACTAATTGCTTTTCATGACCTTGAAAAATTGCCTAATCCTGCAGAGTGAATTATTTAAAGAAAAACCATTATAACTGGCTTTTGACTTTTGTTCCTTAAGAAAATTGTAATGCCCAGCTAATAGCAGACTGGTTGGGCCTTTGACCTTCGGAATAGCAGCTTATTTTGAATCTTGGTTATTGAAAACAGATGTGGAAGCCACTCTTTTTTAAAAGTTTTGAATTGCAATATTCTAGATACTGGTTTGAAAGCAGGCCATGAAAATCAAAAATGATGCTATAATAATACCTTTTTGCATGCCATTTATTAATTATTGCATATCTAATGTATATGTTACCGTTTAAGTATATAATGCAGTTATTTCATAGAATACCTAGTTATTCCATGAAATATATAATCGTGTCCGTTAAAGTGTGTAATATGTTGATAATTTGACACTTTAACTCGTTATTCTATGAAATAACTAGATATTCTATAAATTAACTAATGATAGATAATTAAAATGGAAAAGAAGCAATTTATCTAGTTTATGCAGCGTATAAATGGTATTTATGGAAACGTACCATGAAATTATTTTTTACAACAAGGATTACTAAAATGACACTACAAATATAAAATAGGGTATCTATTGTTTGCAAAGAAAATTCAATGAATGCTTCTGACATATCGCAGTGGATAGCCGAATGCCCAAAATTGTTTGTAAGGTATTTTAACATTCATCGTGTAAAATGCCTATTAGGAGGACATTTCGTGAATAGTGAATTGTATTAGCATATTAAAATGGAGGAAAGCAGGAAAACTCAAAAGAAACTAACCCCACAGTAATGCCTGTAAAAGATGAAAGTTCAACCATCAGCTCTTCTGTGTTTAAAATTAGGTAGTTTTGAACATCTGGCTATTTAATATGAAAATTAGTAAGATGCAATTAAAGCTTTTTTATTCACAGACAAAGTTTCTTTAAAAATGACTTTTGCTTTTTAAATGATTTTGATTCGAAGAATTTTCTAGATTTGTTGATGTATTCACTATGAAGCGTTTCCAAATGTCGTTTAAATTTACAAGGTTTCATGCTGTTTACGGTCAACATTTTTGAGCAAATGATACACAAGTGCCATTCTTCTTCATTTATTTCAGTGGTGGTAAACCCAAAATTTAAGTGTTCTTGAGAATATTTTCTTGATTTAATTTTCGGAACCACGCTCGTCTGTGTACTTGTAGATGCTTGACTATCTATAAAAGCTTCCTTATTTCCGCTTAAAATTTTATCCATGAGTTTGCATAAATATGATGCTCTAAATATTTAATATGGTGAATTGCATTTAACACAAAAATATGTATAACAGACCCATTCGTGATAGATTTTATAGTGATAGAAGAATCGACCCGAATGAGAGTGGCTGGAATCGAAATTTGCATTGTCGAACATTTTCATTCTCCCTATTATTAAACATTTGCTCTGCATATGCTCGACACGCCATCGGTCTTGTGGATTTCCCTTTACAAAGTATACTTTTCTTTTTCTCTTTTGTTTAGTCATGTTTCTGTTCTATTTCATTTTTATTATTTGAAAATATATATTCCTATTTTTTAAATTTAACTCTCCCTCACACACTTTCAATTTTTTCACTTTCATATTCTTTTAATGTTCTTTCCCTTCTTGGATTTCATTTCAAGTATAATATACTTAAAATTTTCCTCGCTTTCATTCGCTTCATCTATTCACCGTCCGCTTGGCAAAATGCCAGACATGATTTCTCGTCAACGTTGGCTCGCTTTTACTCTCGTTATGAAATTAATTACAAATAATTTAAAAACACACACAGAATCCAAAATACTTAATATACGTAATTATAGTACACATTTTATTGTAAGCTTAGGGTGCGATGAAAATTATGATTGAAAATTGGGCCGCAAATACTGAAATGTTGAGAAATGCTGACTTAAGTCCTGTTCCCATTACAGAAGCAATGTTAAATTTTGCATACTATTCAAACACTTGTTCTAATAATTTAGAGGGATTTATTTTAACATATTTTAAACATTTTGTAATGTGAATTATTTAATCGAACCCAAAAGTTAACATATTTGCAGAGCTGGTATTTCTTAGAAATTGAATCAATCAGGTAATCTAAGCATTTACTGAATTAAAAATATAAACATTTCTAACAGTGGTATTATAAATTTACTGAATGTCTTAATTTAGTAAAGGAAGTTTTTGGTATTTTCTGATTAATTTATACTGTTTTTCACTTATAGTAACATTTACTCCAATCAGTTTTATCTATTAATCGGGTTCATACGAAACAATTAAGGGTTCATGAAAATTGGCTTCTATATTTTTACTATTATTTTGTTTTAGATTGGTGATTTGTAAGTGTCAATCTTTATTGATAATTATTTTGAATGCACTTCATTTTATTTGCTTTTAGATCCCGTGTTTGCTTGAAGAACCCCACAGTATTCAAAGATTAATGATGGAATAAAAACTGCTATATTGAACTGACTACGGCATGGGATAACGAGATTTATGAATGAAAAAATCAAGGAATGTAATAATAAATAGAATAAAATTGTATTTATCAATAAATAGAAAAAATTGCATGTATCAAAATTTTTTTTATTTTGTTTATATTATATTACACAACATTTGTTTTTATAACATTATAACGAAACTATTATTTTGTTAAACTTTTCATGAATTAATTAATTTTCACACTCTCTTACTGGAAAGTTTTCTTAGAACAAATGTTAACGTTTTTAAAAGGAAGGAATTCACTGTTTTATTTTAAACAATAAAATAATCAATTTTCAAAATATGATAATAATTTGGAAAATTTATTCAAGTGTAAATATTATTTTAGAGAAAAATTTTTGTGTAAATTAATTGTGTAAAAATTTTCTGTAACCCTTTTATCTTGTATGAAAGGAAGATATTGTTGAAATTATATCTGATTGAGTAAATTAAATTATTAGGCTACGAAACAAATATGTATGATAAATTTCTGTTGCTGCAAAATTAATGAAAAAACTATCAACATTAACTTGTATAATATTAAAATAAAAAGATAAGTATATCCTACAAATAAAAATGTTGTTATTCTATAGTTATAATGGTAATTCATACATTGTATACCTTCACTGGAAACTTTTCTTAGAGCTAATTTTAACTTCTTCAAAGGAAAAAAAAAATTGTTTAATTTTAAACAATACGAAATTCAATTTTCGAAAGGTTACCTATAAAATATTAATTTATTAATTGTAAAAAAATTTATTTTACTAACCAAACTTGAACAGTAATTCTAATTGTTAAAAATCTGGATGCTTGACAGGAAATTAAAGAAAAATGTGATACAAAAGCAATCTCATAAGTAACAAACAAATTAAAAACAGTTTTCTCTTTGTGTAGTGGACAAAAATATATGAGACTCTAAGATTATTTTAGTAGCTTAACACATCTATAAAATACCTAGTACGTATTAATACATCCAAATTTCGTCCAATACCAACGCCTCGTAGACGTATAAGGGATGGAAAATTGGTGGATTTTTGACGTGCCATAATTCTAAAATGGACCAAAAAGAGACGTCTACTAGATTAAAGTACATCCATCCCACTGATGATGACATATCGACGTCTTCTGGATGAAATTGTGTTGTATGGGCACTTATTTAACATCGTGTCAGACTAATTATTGGTAAAATCCTAATTGACAGCAGTTATACAAAACTAGTCTTAAATTAATCCCGTGGTTATTTTTCATGTAAGATCACCAATATCTGGTTAGAGTTAATAGTTAATAACATCTGTGCACTTTAAGAACCATAAACCGCAGAAACTCCTTGTTATGGGTTAAGTTTCACTTATATGAAGCGCTAAATATAGTTTTCTGTGTTTAATCCTTAATATCAAAAATACCAAACTCAATTAACTTTAGTGATTGATCAAAAGTTAGTTTATATAAACGATAGCTAAGGTCAGTATATTTATTACAGGTTGTTTTCAATAATCGAGTAAAAAAACCTGTTAATATATATTATACTAAGAATCGTTATTATGCAATAATAAATTAAATGCTCTTTAACCAATCTTTTAAGAGAGAAAGGATTTTTAAAGATCTTTTAAAACATCTCTTTAACTGACTATCTATCATCTTTAACCAAAGCTTAGTGCAACATGCAATAAGAGAGAATTTAGAAATAATTTCTATATCCGTTCTGTATGTAGTTCTGTAGTGGTGAAAGAAAACATGCACTTAATTTACACACAGGCATTTAATTTTACAAGATTAAAATCTAATTTAGAGTGCAATCATTCGTCTTACGCTACTTAACTTTTCTTTTATATCCATTAGTCGACGATTTTACCTTACTTTTCAAATATCAGTGACTATTGTTAAGACATACTAACAATTTTCTGAATGTGAAAAATGCCGTTCAAGAGAAGTGCTTTCAATTGAAATAGCTCAAAAATTAGAAAAATATCAACTTTCTTTCAAATCGATATTTTAATCGTATTTTGTAGCAACTGAATGATTTTCAATGGTTTAATAATGGTTAATGGTAGTTTTTTGTTACTTTTGTATTGCTTTTCAAAAATGTTTCAATTTTTATCTTGTAAAAAAAAAAAATAAATAAAACTGGATCATAAAGCATTTTTGAAAATTATGAAATTTCGAAGTTTCTCTTTTTTTATTTTTATCTTGAAGTTATGTGTCGTCGACGTGAAGTATGTACCAAAGGAATCGAGTGGTATAATGACGTTAGGTATGTTTTTATATTATTCACTTATAATTATTAAAATTTTATTGAAACTTAATTTTCTTTAGATTAATTATTGATATTTACAGATTTTCTTGCATCCTGATAATTTTTCCACATTGGAAGAATAAAACTAATCGTGCAATTCTTGTTTTTTTGCAATTATCTTAATTTTTGTATTTTTACGGATTACAACTCAAAATGTTCATAAAATTAAGTTACACTTTAGCCTTATTATTAAATCACAAGTTTAAAAAATTTATTGAAGTATTTGCTAATTTATAGATTAAAGAAAATTTCACGATTACAAATATCACTATTTTAAAATTTTTAATCTAAAGATTAGCTAGGATTAATTAGCGATTTCTTAAATTATTTGTAATGTTTTATTCAATGAAATCATTTTTCGGAGAAGATCTAAATAATAATTTATTTCCTAGATAATAGAAAACTGGAATTTAATGGTGAAAAGCTTACTTCAATATCTAGTATTTATAAAAATTTGGAGTTAAAGCCATATAGAAATCAAATTTCCTCAAATACGCTTGAGCTTCTAAATGCTAAAAAAGACCCAAAACTTAAATATAGATGCCATGCTCTAAAAGATGGAAGTGATATGCGAAGAAAAACAGTTGAGTACAATATTTTAAATGAGGACTCTAATTGTGCCGATACTGAGTATGTACAGACAGAAGAGAAGCAGAAATATGTTACTGATTTTGATGCACAGTTAAGTGGCAATAATTTAAAAAATGGGCACTTTCGCAATGAATATGAAGAAATAGATTCTTCTCATAAAGATAGAAAAAATTTTGTAGAAGAAACCTCATCGATCAATTTTGAAGATTCTCCTGGGCAATCAAAAATAAAACTGGATGTTCAGCCAGGAGCTAAAACTCTTAATGAAAACTTATCTGAGAATTCACCTAACGGAATTCCTTCTTTAAAAGAAAATATTCAAAGCATATTTAGTCCTAACTTTAGGTCGTTTGTTTTCAATCCAATGGCTCCAGCAGAAGCGAAATTTCAGGAATGCAAAACCTCCAAGAATGAATCTGGTATTTGCAGATATATACAGCACTGTTTGCTGCCAAATGTTCTTAGCTCTATTGAACAATTCATGAACAACGTATGTATCATAGAGAGCAGATTTATAGGAGTATGTTGCCCAGAATTTCCAGTGCATACACTTGCAGTGAAATTGCAAAATAGCTCAGGAAGCATTGAAAATGGTACTGTAACGAAACCAGATGGTATGTATGATTAGTTTAATTAAAACTTTCCCTTTTTTTATTTACATGTATAAAACTTGTATATTTAATAAAAGTATCTTTACACTTTAAATATAAAATGTTGATAAAGTTTTTCTTAAAGAATGCGGTGTCGGAACAAACAAAAGAATTGTAGGAGGATCGGATGCCACTTTAAAAGCCTGGCCATGGATGGTATAATTTTACTTGTACAAAACTTAGTTTAAATATTTTGTAGCTTCTAAAGAAATTTTTATGTTTCAGGTTGCTTTGTTGAATCATAAAAAGAAATTCTACTGTGGTGGTGCCCTCATAAACAATCGATACGTACTTACTGCTGCCCATTGTACTGTTGGGTAAAATATGTGCTTTTTGAAATAGTATTCATTAAATTTAAAAATATATTTATTCTGCAATAAATTCTGTAATATTTATAAAATTATTAATATTTTGTAATTAGAAATCTTTTCCAGAAAAGAATTTCTTAAATTTAAATTCAGAATGTCTTGTTTTCGGAAAAATTAAGCCACAAATTAAGGTTAATTATAGTAAAGATGATTTTTACTTTCCTCTAAACAGAATTGAGGATTTTCTGTAAATTGTATAAACTTAATATAACAATGCTTAAGTTATTTTGCGAAAAAATAGATTTTGGATTTTCATAGAGTTAAACATTTAACCTATGAACAATTCTCCTTATTTTCATGTACAATTTTTAATGTTCTATCTTGTTTATTTCTGAATCTCAGATCACGAAACAACGAAATAACTGCACGTTTGGGAGAACTTGACCTTAGTAGTAAAGATGGATTCAAAGAGGACTACAGAATAATAGAAATCAAACGTCATGGACAATATTCTCGTATGACCTTAAAAAATGATATAGCTCTTCTGAAATTAGAAAAACCAGTAGTTTTTAACGAGTTTGTAAAAACTGTATGCCTGCCCGATGCACAGAAAAATTACACAAAAAAAATCGCTACACTGACAGGATGGGGTCACGTCCAAGGAGGTAAGCTTGCTTGAGTATATTCCTCTATGCTGCTTATATCATTAGAATTTTAAAATATGCGAAATGTGCGTCTTACTAAATTTGAGATATATAGATGAAATTGAATAAAAAGACTAGCCATGACTCAAAGAAATTTTAAAATGCCGGAAACTATTCTGAATCGGATGTAAATAAATTGCACCATTATGTGAAAGTATAATACACAGTAATCTTATTACAGCATTATCTGAAGTTTTTAGAACAGATAATTTTAATGGTAATTTTTATTTACTTTTCCCTTTAAAAAGTTAAGCTTTGAAAGGGAGTAATGGAAATGTATAGGTACTTAAAATTTAAATGGCTACTTTTCATTGTTTCTAACAGCACAAATTACTTACGAATCCAAATTAATAAAACCAAAGTAATAAATCCAAAGTATTATATTTTAGAAACAAGGATTAGAAGAAAATATATTTCGGGAAAACTTAAAATCGCATAACTAGTTTTATAGGGATTTTTTCAGTTCATGGAATTGATTACGAATATTGATCAGGTTTGACTTTAAGAGGTAGAACTTCATAATTCATTATAGGATTTTTCGCAAAACGATTAGCTCTTACTAGAATAAATGTTTTAATATGATTAAGAACTGTTAGGTTACCGCACAATTTAGTCACCTGCAAAACACAGGTTTTTTTGTAACAATAAAATCTGAATTAAATACAAATATCGATAGTAAAAAAAGCTTGTGGATAAAGCATGTTAGCTTTCGCAGATAATGGTTTCGGGTGGTAAATGTATTTTTCTCAGAAATTTCGACTAAGAAAAATAACGATATTTCCTATTTTTAAGGATACTTATTTCCTTAGCTATGTTTAAAATGCTGTTTTTCATCAAGAAATGATATCATATATAGCTCTATTAAATGTACATACAATGATTACAAGGATAAGGCAAAAGTCCTAAAAGAATAACTTTAAGCATCTTTTGATTCGATCATTTTCTTGTCATATATATACATATGTATCTTTATTTCATATAATAAACATATAAACTACAACTCGTTAGAAAAAACAAAGCACAAATTCCACGATGATAGTTCTCTATTGGTATGATGGAGTTGAAAAGCAACTACAGTTACAGTAAAAAGTTAATTTGGAAAATTGAAAACACGTTCGCTCCCTTTTCAGAGACTTTTTTATTCTAAAAAATATTTTAGAATAAAAAGTCAGAAAAATAAAGATCATAATCCTTAAAAAAATTAGAGATCAGATGACATTCATATTTTTCTTTGTATCTAGCGATTACCCACATATAAAAATTTTAAAATGGGAGTATAAGAAACCGTAATCCAATCTCCTATCAGGGGTTTTGCCTATTTTAGGCAAACATGGTTGCAATCTCGAGGTACCCCTTCAATGATTTTATCTCTTTAAACACATATTTTTCTTACCTTTTCTCTTTTCTTTATTGCCTTAATCAAGTATGTGTTTGCTCATGTTCTGCTCTGATAATGCTAGGCTTTTACCCTTTGTTCTTGTTAGCTTTGTTTCCGCTGATCTTGCATTCCATATTTGCAGTGTATACGTTTAGTAATGAGAACTGTTGTCTTGAATCCTCATCTGTGTTCTCTTTGGTCTCTCTGTAGATGGGTAGCTGGAGTGAACTCTCTCTGTCAATCTACCATGTTAATAATGGTCCTCCATGGCATTGTAGGGCTAGTTCTGCATTTTGGGTATACGTGGATGCGTTCGCTATATCCTCTTTCCAACGTTTGGTTGGTATCTCTAAGTTAAGTGCCGAGGCTGGTCGTTGCCAGAACCGGTAACTAATTTCTTTGTTGGGTTCTATGATGGGCAGGGACCTATCAGAATGAACATTCTTTTTTTTCAGGGATCCAAAAAAAAGTCAGTGACGAAGGCCTTAACTTGTTAAAATGTGCTTGCAGGACTGACTTCCCTAAAGTTCATATTCATCTAAAACTGCGAAGGTATGCTAAAACAAATGTCACTATTCCGAATACGGAAACCATAAAAGCTGTAGCTGGAGAATTTACTAACCTAAAGAAGTTAAGATCCGGGGATCTTCTAATTGAAAGCTTTTCGGCACAACATTCTAATTCTATCTTGGCTTTGAAATTACTTGGATAATTCTTTGTTGTAGCTTCCTGCCATAAAACATTAAATCAAAGTCGTGGAGTTGTTTCAGAAATAGACCTGTTATCAGTTCCACGTTTCAAATTCTAAAAGAACTTGGGGAACAAAGTTTGATATCCGCTGAATCTTCATCTTTCGTGACGAAAAATAATTTCTACTATACATAAAACCTTTTGATTGTTCCAATATTCTAAACTCTATAAAGGCAAAAGACATCTTAACTGCTTTGTTGTTCTGGAATCTGCAAATGACAAACTTGTCCTCATAAAATCTTTTATTCAGACTTGAATTATTATACCGTGCAGGCATGCCAACTTTATATTATCTTAACTATGCATCGGCCACATTAGTTTTATACATAACTCAATTTTTTTTAATGAACGATCCCCTTTGTGCTTGCGCGTGTATCAAATCTTACTTGAGTGTCCCTGTTTTAGTCACCATCGTCTTACCCTTTTCCACAGCACTGCGTTTTGCAACATTTGATTGGGAAAACATCCCATCAAAACTCTCCTGCACTTATAAGAGCTATCAAAATTATGCACTGCTTTTATAATGCTTCTTCATATCATACCTTTCACTTGCCTCATTCTTGTTAAAGAAATATTCTCACTGCTACGAGCCTTTTTACCAATTTTTCTAATTGATATTTTATCGCATTTTATGTCTGATTTTCTGGATTCTTTTAACCTTTTTGTTTGTGGCTTTTTGAGAATTTGTGACAGGAAAAGGGCTCCACTCCATTGAAACGAAAAGAATTCTTAAATTGTGCATCATGGCATAATTAACTTGAAGTTCGGCATTAATTATAGTTTAAATTAATGGCAAAGTTTGTTATCAGTTTATATAAGTTAGAGAGAAAATGCTTATCTAAGTTTCATTCAATCTCGTGTGGTTTTCCTCAATTCAACCCCTTGTATGAAAATTTGGCGTATGTTCAGAAAAAGAGATTTACCGGTATAAAATTTGTAATTTGAATTGTTATCAATAAGAAAATTTCCTATTAATAGTTTTTCAATTGTGTTTTTTAATTTACTCTAGAAGAAAGAATCTGCAGATGAAATAATCTTTAGCAACTTTTCTTATTTTTCCAATTTATTTTTTTCATACTATGTACTTAGAGCAATTTTCGGTAATATGTATTCTGATTCAAATACGACTAACATTTATTAATACATGGTTGATGTATATTTACATTTAAACTATATTAAATTTAAAGGTATGTTTACAAGTAGGAATATAACATAAAAAGATTGTTCTTATACTTTTCTACACCAGTTTTCTTAGGATCAAATTATTTTCAGTTTTATTGTAAAGTATATTTTATTCTTTCCTAATGTGTGTGTGTGTGGCTAACACTTTCAATTTTCAATTATTGTTCAGTATCAAGGAATTTGTCTTTAAAGTCACGTGTAATGTACGATTATAATATATGGATGGTGAATATTTGCTGGTACTATGCAGTGTTACCAGTTAATTATTAGTTGCCATAAGTATTTACATTCTTAATGTGACACTTTCTTGTAATTACCAACTTGCGGGTAGGCGTGAATTGATTCTTTTATCAAGGGGCAAGGTGTTTGGAATGATTTTGAAAATCTCCTTGGCGAAAGCTTATGAACGATTCAAGTAGTTTGGTTTTCAAATTTATGTTATATGGTATCGTATAATATATACTTAGATTCGCGTATATACTAAATTTTCTATGCTCCCATTATATATGGTACCTTATATCATATTTTCATTTCTAATGTGAAGGAGTAAGAATTAATCTGGTTTTTTGAGATATATATGAAAAAATATGAATCTTCATATTTTTAAAACAGTTTGGAAATTCTTATTTTTAAAGTTTAAAATTATTGAATCTTTATAATTTGTGAAACTTCAGATATTTTTCTTGTTGCCATGACAGCCAAAAGATTTTTGTTTTTATGGATATGATAATTTATGAAGGAAAGCAAATTTTGTTTCTTAAAACTTATTTTTAAAGTCTCGTTCATTAAAAAAAAAAAAAACAAAAAAAAAAACACTTGCAATGTTACTTAAACAAAAACAGATAATGAAATAACAGGAATTTGCATAAGGAAAGGAGAGATTTATTGATTTTTATGCTTAAAAACTGACAATACAACACTAGTTAAGATATTTGTAGAATTACTAAGCGATGCAGCCTCTTCTCTATGGAATTATGATTTCCAGAGTAGATTGAATTACATTAAATGCTTGAAGCGATGGAAAATAAAATTGTTCAAAACTCACACATTTTTATAGTTGATATAACATGTTCTACGACAATGAATAAAACTATCGGATAAATAAAAACATGCTTGTGTGTGTGTGTGCGTAACTCCGTACATCACAATTAAGATTTTTGATGAGTGTCTTGAGAATTTAAATTTGTATAACATTTTAATAGTGGTCTTTAAATCTGTCTAATCAGACTTTAAATCTAACTTAATTTTTATAGTCATTTCATTTAAATTAATTGTATGTTTAGAAAATGAGCATTCATAAATTTTCAGTTCTCACAGAAATTCTGTAATAATTGAATACTGGACTAAAACGGCATGCATTCAAAGTATAGTAACTTTATAGGATATTATAATTGTTTTGTATTATCAATAAAATTTAAGTTAATATTTTTGTTAATTTTATGAGTATGAAGCGCTCTAAATACGGAGTTCAAATAAAATAATTATGCAAAGCAACTTATTAACCAATAGTTTTAAATTGAAACTAACTTAAACAATTTATTATAAGTTTAAAATACTCCATCCACAGTTAAGTGTTTGAACTTGAAATCAAGATTGGCATGAAATATTAAAGACTGCTCTTTTCAGCTTGAGCATCACAATGCTGGTGTTCATGGTAAATCACCCAGTTACTCTACTGGGATAAGAAAACTAGTTTCCTAAGAGGCTTTGCATATTGGAACAATGTTCTACAGACACAAGATTTTAGGTGTCACTAAGAACAGAATAGTAGAATTGGGATTTCTTCTAAAAAAATAAGCTGCTCCTAATTATTTTTGGATGGACTTTTTTTAGTTAACATTTCAAGGTTACATGGTTTAATACAGGTTAATGAACAGTATATGAGTTTGATTTATGGTTTAATTAAATTTTGAAGTGAAAAATATTGAAACTTTCCAAATTTTATATCTTGTTGCATAATAGTATTATATCTTTTCAAATTATAATGATTTCTAAAGTATTATGAAAGAATTTAATTTACAATTAAAATTTAAGATCCCCGTTTAACTTTTTAGTAGGCAAATGTGATTGATTTGAGTTTGCTTAAGCTTTAAAAATACTTAAGCATTACTGAAAAATACTTAGGAATGAACTAACAATTAGCATCTCATTTTGTTTAATGGTTTTAAGTTAAAACAGTTCTTATACAAAATTTTGTAAACTTTTAAATTTTTAAAATATCAGTGTACTTCTGTGTTCGTGCTAAACTGATTAGGAATAACATGATTGGAAGCTCGTTATCCACAACTTTGGTGTGGTGTGCAATTTACGGGAGTATTAGTTGAAGTACATAACAGAAGTCAATTAGAAGAAATATCAGCCATAGAATAGAGAATCTATAATTTTCAGCCGTACTTTTATATTTTGCTATAAATAAATCTACAAAATTTGAGAAGTTTTAAACTCTTATTATAAAATTATAACACTTAAAAACTTTTATAACACTGTTCAATATTTTAATATCGGACAAGTTTTACTGAAAATTTGTCTGAACGCTTACATAATTAAAATATCTATATTAATATATAGTTTTAATCATTTAAGTATCTTGAATGTTCATATAAACTAAAATTTTTCAGTATTTTAAAAAAATTACAATGATTTTCCTAAATTATCTATTTATAGTACTTCATAAGTTCTCGCTTCATTTTTGCTTAGACACACACCCCAACACCAACTTCAAAAATTGCACAGTGCAATATGGGTGCTGAATGATTGTTTTTATTTTTAAAGATTTAGACTTTCAGCATACGTTTTCATGTCTGTTAGATTCCCTTTAAAGCATATATTCCTGTTAAAATAACCATATAGTAAAACCAAAAGCGAAGTAAAACCAAAAATCATTCCAATTCCCGACATTGTAAAACATAACATCGATCTATAAACAATGATTGAGAACTTTAAGCAAGAGTTTGTTGATTGGATATCTGCATAAGGCATTCTTTTTCATATGTTGAATCTTAGTTTCAATCCATCAGACGAGTTCCTTTAATATTCAAGCTATATTAAAAAACAGGTTAATAAAATTTTAAATTCCCATAGAGCATTCCAAAAATTCTTTGAATAGATTGCACATAAAATTTTATAAAATACCTTATGAAAAAGCGATAAATTTTATTTGTTTAGATTATTTCAATAAGGTCTTGTACCACATTGGATTAAACATCAAAGCTTAAAAATTCTGATTTCTTTTTAATCTAGGAATTGGAGCTTTTACCAGCGATGTATTACAAGAGGCAAGTTTCCCTGTTATAACAAATGAGCAATGCTCTGCTTTACACGGCGTTCCTGTACCTCCATCTTTAATATGTACAGCAGCTCCTTCTAAAGATAAAGGCGCTTGTAATGTGAGAAATCTCATACAAACTATTTAAATGTTACTAAGTACTAATATGAGAGGAATAAATAACTTAAGGGTGCGATGGACACACACTGAACACTATTTAAAAATATTAGGTTGGGGGAAAAAGAAATCCATTATTTTTAAGTGAACTTTTTACAACTACTTTCAGATTCGCTTTGAAAAAAGGTTTAAAACAGTTTTCATGTAGATTTTTAGGTCTTGCGCGTTACGACTGCTGACATGCGGTTAACTTCTATCATTTTTGATATTTTATAGACATTTTCGACGATGCTGTATCCACATGCGAGGTGCATCTCTAACATCAAATATACTCGAACGGAATTGACGAAACAAAAATTGTACGTAACTGGTTGTTACAGTCTTATATAGGACGATAAACACCTTTCACAATTTTAGCCACCCGGCGATCTTTTTCGCCGTTACAAGAGAAAAACGAAAATGTATCGAATTTTCTGTTTGTCGTCTTCCATTTTTAAAACCTTGTACTCGTAACTGAATTAATCAAACAAAAAACCGCAGGAGGATATTTTAGTGTCAAATGTCACCTTTCCAACGAGCATAAATCTGAAATTGTTTGATAGATACCTCACGAGATAGCAATCACAACAGACGTCTACCGAAAAAATAATGGATAACTTTTTCCCCAAACTAATATTTGGCTGAAAATTTCTATTTTCGCTTATGATCTATAACCGTATTTGCCTCTTTCAAAGCTGCTTAAATGTAATGTGAAATTAAAGTATAAAGTTTGTTCACATTACATGAGGAATTTTAATTTGCGTATTTCGGAGACTGTACCATTGTACACAGTTTTGAAAATTTTAAAAGCATTTAGGAAAAATTTAGTATCAAACAAAGGAGTAAAGCATTAAGTGATGAAAGATTATCGTGATCTCTAAATTGAATGAAAATTATTATTTTTGATATCGATGGACTCGATACTTAAATTAAAAATTTCCTTTCTAAGTTACAAGTTATTTTGGACAAATTAAAAAATGCTTGTTAAAAGATTGCCCAATACTCCTAAATTATTAAAAGTGGCAATACCAATTTTTTTATTTTGAAAAAAAAGCGCTGAAGTTTTTGGCTAAATTTGGTGTCCATTGACCCTTTAAATTTTAACACAATTATAAATCCCATTAAAATACTTTCATGTTTTATTGTTAAAGATCGAATAATCTTTTGGTTTTTATTCCCTGTGACAGAAGAGAATTTTAACTTATCATATAGTTATGAGAAATTAATATTAATTACATATTTGTAGACTTTTCATTTAAAGGGACTTTATTTTTAGGGTGATTCCGGTGGACCTCTTGTAATGTTGGATGATCAAGATCAATGGAAGATAATTGGAGTAGTTTCTTGGGGACGTCGTGGATGTAGTACTTCATATCCTTCAGTCTTTACAAGAGTATCTCACTATTTAGATTGGATAAAAAAGCATGCCACGTAATGTCCAATGAGCTGTTCGTAGCAAAGACTAGTATTCAACGTTTTCTAAAAACGTTTTTCTAAGTTTCCATAACTTTGAAGTAGTTTTATGTATTATAAACAAATTTGGTGTAAAATACCATGTTATGTAGAATATATTTTTAGTTCAGCATTTTAAATAAACTTTTTTTATAAATTATTGCATATTTTCGTCTATCCAATCTAAGTATTCAGTCACTCTAGTATACACTCCTGGGTAGCCAGCCTGAGCACATTTACTTCCAAATGAAACCACTCCGAAAACTGTCCAGTGTCTCGTTCTGTCTGGTATTACCATTGGGCTTCCTGAATCTCCCTGTAAATAATTATGAAAAATTAATGAAAAGCAAAGCACTTTTATAAATTCAAAAATATATTAAAGGAGTATGGAAATATTTAATTTGAAGATTTACAGTTTATAACTTTAATTGAGATTGGCTGTTTTAATTGAATGCCTTTCTAATCAGTCGGTTTTATTAGTTCTAGTGCTAAAAAAAAAAAAAAAATAGAATGACAAAACTAAACTATCTTAATCGGTTTGCCTTGAAGTTCTTAGATTACGCTTTAGTGATACTTTTATTTAAATAACTTATTTAAATTCAATTTTATAAGAATTTTAAGAGAATAAAAACTTTACTATACAAACGGAAACTGATATTCTAATTCTGGATCGTTAATTTGTTATACATAATTAAATGGCTTATTTTTATATTCCTATGTGCTTTGTTATCTTGTCTTTGTTTGTATTATTACGCATTGATCAGTATTAATATAATTTTCAAATGATACTGCTAAAATAGTGTTGAAATAGTATTTCTTCTAATTGGTTACAATATTTTAATCTAAATGTCCTTTTATATTTCATTGGTGGATTAAATAAGTACTTCAGTTAAGAACATTCCAAGGAATACGCGTTAAATTTCTTTAGATCTAATATAAGATTTAAAAAATGCACAAAAATATTAGTCTCATCATAATTGAGTTTTTATGAGAATACTATTTTTCCTTAAACAAAAAAGAAATCGAAGACTTAACAAACCTCAGAGTTTGCTACTTTATGTATAATAGAATATTTATATAATTCTTTGACGTAATTAAAAACATTCGTCGCTATATTGGAGTTTTGATAGACTTTATACATCTGAAATGTCTATTAAAGGTTAGTGCATATGATGTAAATCGGTTTTGCTTTAAATGCGAGCAGTAAATTGCGCATTATTTATTGCTGAGATTTGACAGTGAGTTGAAGAATACGTTTAACCGTTTGAGTGCGGCGAAGCGCTATCGCGCTTCGCTTGTTTTGTACCGAAGATTCGGAGACGCTGCTGTTGGTTAGAATAATTTTCGAATCTATTGAGAGCAGTTGAATTCATATCAATTACAGTGTTTGTTCATTTTATATTTTTTCAATAATTAACTATTACAATTTCAATTCTCCAAAAATTACTACGCATTTCATTCCGCACTTTTAGCACATATATATAAGAAAACTCTTCAGCACTTAAACGGTTAAAGACGAACGTTTCTAAAGTTGAATTTTGACTTCTAAAGACATGAATTTGACTTGTATTGTGATAGTTGAGACATTTTCTGCGATACCGCACCTAAAGAACTTTTCTGAAGTAGGCGAATGCTTCAAGAAAGGGTACCAGAAGATCACGTGGTACTATTAGGTGTGAAATTCCGCTTATGACTTAGGAGCATTGTGTGCACTGGTTTCAGAAGAAAGATTAAGAGTTCTAGTTTGCGTCATTATAACAACTTGCAAATCAGTGTCTTCAAGGGCAGTTCCAAACCTAAATAATTGTTGCGTGCATTCCATAAACTTTAAACTTCGGCCATTTACGATGTCTTGTGTCTAGCAAGAGTTCATAAGAAAATGAGAGGTTTTCTCTTGGTAAATATCTTGTTTTTACATTAGTGCACGCAGCGGCAGTATGTTTAGTAAGCCAAGTGATAGCTTCAAACATTTTCCTGTTCTTTTTCGGGCGATGACATTCAAGACATTATGTTCAGGATGTACACCTGAAATTATGTTCTTGGAAGCAATCTCTTATAGTCAAGATCATTCTTGTAGTCTAATTAAAATTCAAACTTCAATCTGATGATTCGACTTGTTGTGCAGACATGCATTCATAAAAAGAATTAATGGAGCTGTTTTGGAACAGGTTAACATTTGCCTTCGTGCCATTGTTGCCTGATATGCTCTAAAGAAGGCAAACATGTGCCTTGACTTGCAAAAAATGATAGTTGAGCGACAAACCAAACTTGATCTTATAAATTCAATCGATCAAATGTTACTTATACAAGTGTTTTTTTGTTAAAAGTCCATTACTCTTCGATCATTTTCTTTGTCAGGATTTTTTTTTTGCCAATGTAATTTTTGTTTTCGTATTTTAAAAAACTGTAATATGTACAGCTATTACGCTTAAACTCTTTGGTAAATACTGTTCTAATGTGAAATTTTCCATTATTTCTCTACAAAGGCATAAAAATATAGATATGAATTAAAAAAACAAATAAATTGTATTGAATAATAAATTTCGGTAAAAAGTTAAAGAATAACGAAAATGAAATCTCGATTGGAAAAATAATTAAAAATCCTTCGTTCATTATAAATTTCAAACTATATAGTTTCTTTCAACTATCAAACTTATTTAGTTTGATGAGTATAATAATGTACTTGTTAAAAGCAGAGGCTATTTGAATGCTTTACTGTTTTCGCCATGTAGAAAAAAAGCTCCAGTCCGTGAAAAACTGAAATTTTCTCAATCGTTTAAGATTAAATACAAAACAGAATCCAGTGGTCACCGATTTTATTTGCAGAAGGGGAAAATTATTTTTTATTTTGTAAGCTGGGGCAAAAAAGACAATTATTTACTACAAATATAATAGGAGTATTGAAAATTAAGGATGTCGTGTAAACACGTGTTAGTTCAAGCAACTTCTATAAGAGTGTCAACAAAGTATTTTGGAAAGACAACATTTAAGCAGAACTGTTTTCTGAAGAATGCATGTATTTTATTTTAAATATTTAAAAATTGTGTTCTGGTTGATAGTTATTTCTTTTCCAATTCCCTTATTTGTAATTCTCTTCAAGACTCGAAGAAAAAGCCATCTTTATTTTGCTTAATTTCTCTCATAATTCGTTGAAAAATAGCAAACATTTTATTGAACTAGCTCTGCTTAACGTAAGTGATCTATTAACTAATTGGTTGTTGCAAGATTCCATTTAAAATTTAATCCCATATAGTATTAATCAAAGTCATTTAAGAGTACCAATCATCGCACAAAATACGCATTGAATTGTCCTACTTGCGTGATTTTAATAACATAGTTGAGCGCGAAACTGTCCAAGCTTAATAGACAAAGGGTGTGGTATAACATTTGAGTATTCACCGTGCCTTTCCTACATAGAGGAGGTTTCGTAGTGATCCGTAGCCGAAATGGCAGATAAATGGTTAGCACATTGGTCTTCAGTTCATCATTTTTTGGGTTTGACTTGTGGAATCCACTTTAAATACTAGGTTTCGATCCAATTAGCCCTCACTTGCAAAAACTGAATGTAGTATCAACTATATCAAATCATAGTAAGCCGTATTCACGCACGTGCTAAAATGGAGTTGTTTAATTCCGAAGTCTCAAGTTTTGCTGGTAGCCGACCACTTTAGCCTTCGGTTTAATAGTTCGTAAGTTTGAATCTCTGTTCGGGGTTCAATGTCTTTGGGGGTTCAGAAACTGCTTTAAGTTGTAGATCCAGGTCTAATGAGTCCTCGTGTGATGATAAGATCATTGAACTAAACCACTCAAGTATCATAACGTCTTAAACGTGTAAGAATATAAGATATATAATTACAATAATCAAAATAAGCAATTGGAATACAAAAGTGCTTCACTGAAAAAAAAAATGCTTCGCATGAGGACTTTCTTATAAAACAAATGTTCTGTGTCATAAATGATTGTGGTAAGTATAAATCCTTTACTAATACACTTTAGTAATCGTTGAACCGCATATCGGATATCCTCGAAGTTAAAGACTATTATAAAGCATAGACATTCATCATCCAATGACTTAAGGGACGACTTTTCATAGATATTGGACACTATTCCCGTGCCACAAGTAAGATAAAGCGGGAAATCTTCATTCAGTACTAAACAGTGTAGAAACAATCAAGACATTTCCCTTCAAAGATATCTGCATTACAATTCAGCCACAGTAAGCTTTGTATCTTTTGTGATGCTGATTTTTATTTAATTTATTATATATATATATATATATATATATATATATATATATATATATATATAGTTTAAATATTGGAAAAGCATTTAATAAATGATTTGGAACTCGCTTTTGCAACATATATGGAATATTTTTGAAAAAATCATTGTTATAGTGGTCGTTATACACTGCTGGCATCCAAATTACAATACCAAGAAAGATAAGAGATATCACAACAAAATTTATTTTGCAGATAATATGTTTTGACCAAGTATCAAATGGTTAAATTTATAGAGATTTCTGTGAAATGTGGCTCCTGCCAAATTCAGTAGCCAGAGTAGTAGCCATTGTTGATCACCGCTGCCACACGCCACGGCATTGATTCAAAAAGACTTTAGATGACTTTAGAGACTTGGGATACAGCAGACAAAGCACCTTCCACATGTTGCCAAAGTTGATCTGGTGTGGCTGTTGGGGATATAATCTGGTTCAATCGTTGAGCAACCGTGAAGCACATGTTTTATATTGGTGAAAGATCTGGAGATCAAGCCAGCAAGGGTATCTGGAGATCAAGCCAAGATCAAGGTGAAAGATCTGGAGATCAAGCCAGCAATAATTCAATCTAGCGATTGACGAAGAACCCTTGGTCAATGTGTGCCATATGTGGTCGCGCATTGTTCTGTTGAAATATGGTGTGAGTGACCCTGAAGGTATGGATGGACAACTGGCTCCAATACATCAGAGATGCAGTGACAGCTGTTTAAAGTATCAGCAATGCTTACCAGACGAGTGCGAGAGTGATATCTCATACCACCCTATACCATATACCCGGTGCAGGACCAGTGTGACGGTGCACAACTTTTCTGTTCAGTATCCTCTCTTCACGGTGTCTTCAGACTCGAATGGGACCATCGTGGTGTTGCAAACAAAAGTGTGACTCATCAGTAAAGACAATTTCATTCCCTTCTGCCACCCACCTCCTTCTTTCATTTTATCATTGGCAGTTAAGGATAGATGAAGCAATGGAAGTCTTGCTGACAGACCACTCTGCTGTAAACGGCGTCGAACGGTACACGCAAACACTGGATGATTTGTTACAGACTGAATGTGCTGTGCTATAGTTCATGATGTGGCTGAGTGATCCGTCATTGCCATGTGCAGAATTTGCCTGTCATCACGTGAAGTGGTGCACTGAGGTAGATGCGATCAAATACGTCGGTCCGTCGTACTTTCCTGCATCCTACAATCATATCCGCATTACAATTGTTAGGTTTCGTCGATAACGACTACCGATTTCCCTAAAATATAATCCACAATATCGGTAAGCTACTATTCTTTTACCAGGCATAATTGATCGTTTTTATGAAAAAATCAGAAAAAAAACACAATTGCCGAGCTTGAAATCGTCGAAATCTCTAAGCCTTAAATAGCGCTTTGAAGTGACGCCACAGGCGCAAGTGATGTGCATCTGCGCTGAAATTCTAATTATTTGCTTATCTCACTCGCTAATGTTGCAAATTTGATTTTATTTGCATGCTTCTTTCTGGGTGTTTACGCTGGCCAGCTGTGTATTATAAGGAGGGATATTTATTGGTGGCACAATGATCCTCCGTACACTACAGGGAATTTCATAGATTTTTAAGATAATTCTTCATTAATATGCTGTAGTTAATGAAAATAATAGGAAAAGTTCCTTATTAGGCATTCATAATTAAATATAACAGTCTCTCCAGAAGTTACATTTATTGCATCCCTTTAACTAAGAAAGAAATATAAGGCAGAGAGGTAGAGCGCAGAATGCATTAGGAGAAAACGAGAGGAAAAGAAAGGAATAAAAAATGGCATTGGTGCTAACAAGACACTATCATCAACCACCACAACTTTATGTTTCTACAGTCAGTTGAGGAGAATAGGCATAATTTTTTAGGTGCATTTAAATCACCTCCCTCTCTTGTCCATTGTAGTTAATGAATAATAATGATAATTTCTTAGCGATGGCAGTATGATACTTCACGAAGCCGATCTTATTGACATATATCTTAATCATTGTATTGAGCAAATGGATTAGCCATCTAAATTTTTAGATCTGTGGTGAATCCTTCAAGAGTCGTGTTAAATTTATAGCATTTTATTAATTCAAACATTTAAGACAATGTTTAACAATAAACAATATGTGAAAATGGAAAGAATGTCTCGCGTATTCGAGTGAGGGTAAAAAGAACATTTCCATATTGAAACTATAATTTTTAATAAGAAAAATGCTGACAGGAATTAAAATTGTGTCGACAGGAGATTTTAGAGTGTAATAAATTTTAATGTTTTAAAATATCTGAAAAAAAGTTATACTTTCTACATTTGCAACTGGGGTTATTTATGTGTGATGGAATGTATAAAGAAATAAATTTAAATATATATAGGAATCTTGGAAGGGAATCTTTGTTTCTCAATTTGCAATTACCTGTTGCAGAATTCCTCCTCCAGTTCTTCCTATCATTGAAATTATGTAAGAAATCTAAAATATCAGTCCTTTTTTAACATTGCACACATCCCAAGATAATACAGTCTTGAAAATATCAACCTCAAACCTTCAAACCTCAACTTTTTAAGAACATGTCTTCTCTCATGTTTTCGAAAAAATATTCTAAAATTAATACAATCTAAAATAATAGATTTTGAAAAATTATGGTGAATATATTGACACCCAAATCACTATACTCAAACTTTAATTTTTTATTTTTGTATGTTTTCCATAAATGTCAAGTAGGTTTATAGTTTTCATAAGTCATGTCATTCGCAGTGAATTTATTTTCAAAATAGTTCTGATAGAGTGGTTTATTTCTCTAACGCGTTCTACCGGATGGCTCCCAAAAGTGTACATTCACTTTTCAGTTTCAGTGAAATGTTGCTTTATTCATAAATAAATATTATCATTTGAAAATGAGAATTTTTTAATAATATCTATAGATATCTCTTGGGAAAACTATAAAATATTTTATGAACATGGTAAAACGTTTTTTGGAAAATTAATAATCAAAAAGTTACAGAAATTTTATCTTACAAGTCTTCGTCCATTTTAAAGAAATTTGTTCGCGTTAATAAATTTTATAGTATTCTTGTCACTTATTATTTCGTAGGATATATTGCAGCATTTGCAACAGCTTTCAAATTTCTGGGGATAGAGTTTACCAGTTTTCTTGTAATATCCACATCACTGTTCCTCCATATTTCCATTAGTTCGGCTTTTGTATTAATGTCGTGTTTGCGTACATGGTAAAACTTAAATCTCCAGTTCTCACTAAATGTGTTCTTATCGGATTTAAATCTGGTGACTGAGGTGGTAATTTCAGAACTTGTGTGGACAATTATAAAGGCACCATAGGCGAACGTTCAGAGCTGTGTGCTTAGGATCGTTATCCTGATAAAAAAATAAAGTTGTTTCTAATACACAAATTTAAAAAAAAGTAACTTGGTCTGTATTTTCTAAATTTTATGAGTTACCTAAAGATTTTTAGGAAATATTTCAAT
Organism: Latrodectus geometricus; assembly: GCA_026290005.1. Classification (NCBI taxonomy): domain Eukaryota; kingdom Metazoa; phylum Arthropoda; class Arachnida; order Araneae; family Theridiidae; genus Latrodectus; species Latrodectus geometricus. The sequence goes on from JAPDSC010036683.1 coordinate 422,134, forward strand.
ATCAATAAATAAAAATGAATTTCAAAGATGTATACCTTAAAAATATTTACTAATAAACTATGGAAGAATTAATCTGCAGATCCTTTCATGAAATTCTGAAATTAAAAGGTTTAAATCTGGATAATAAAATTTCCAAAAACTATTGAAACTAGTTATTGTGATTCAATTCTTTGAACTTAGTTAATGGGAAGAAAAAGTATTATTTTGATGAATAAGGAGAAAAAAAAAAGGCTTGAAAAGAATTGTAATGACAAAAAGCTAAGTATATATATATATTTAATAACTTTAATACATCAGTCCTTAAAATTTTTATATTACTTTATGTTATAAATTTGGAATAAACTTTATAGTTTTAAGACTTCTATTAAATGCGCATTTAATTTATTTTTGTTGAAAATAGCTAAATTTCAATGAAAAAGTGGCTTTTTTACGTGTAATTACAAAATATGAAATGTTTCATAATATAAGTTAAATATGTGGGGTTTGGTCTGTTATCATTCAATGGTCATTGTTTGGACTAGAAAGCTTATTAGATCAGCACTTACAATTTAAAATGAACTCTGAAACTCTAATAATAGCCTAGATAAAAGTAGAAATTGAACCTATGAACTATTCAACTGAAGGCAAGGATACTAGGCTATCATCTTGTTAAGTTTTCGAAGCAGAACAATAATATTTACTTATATTTATAGTATTTAAATCTAACATATAGTTTTAAAAAACATAAATTAATAGTTATTCTTTAAACTATTCACTTGATTAATATTGCTGTTACAAATTTTATTAAAAATGGATAGCGACCTCACCTTAGAAAATATTTTAGTTAAATTTAGGAAGAAATAATTGATTTAAACTGTTCAATGAAATAAATATCTTGACATGATTTTAAATAATTTTAGTTATTCATTTTTAAAAGGGAAAAATTAACAAGTAAAAATTAAATGTTTTCTATTGAATAGTGTCAAATCAAACGAGTAACTAATTAGCCTTCCTAATATAGAATATAGAGAATTATGTGTAAGTGCATAATAAATGAATATAAAAATTTTGCACTTAAAAAATCTTAAGCCCTTCTAATTGATTTTACGATATAAGAAAATTCTTGTATATTATTTTAGGCACACGACAGTAATATAAAAATTTTAAGGAAAACCTTAACCCAGGGATTGGCAAACTTCTTTGGTCGTGTGCCAAAATTAAAAACAAATAGACATTTGGAGGACCAAATTGATTTTTCTAAAATTTTATAAACAATATTATAAGTATTACTATTTAAATATATTAATGAGATGAATGAAGTTGAGATTTCATTTTTGAAAGTTCATTATATTGAGGTTCGAAGTGAGATGTACTGATTCTAACGAAGATAAATGCTCATCTGTTAGTCTACTTCTGAAATAATTATTTCTAAGGGTCACAGTTGATAACACTTACTTATATATATATATATATATATATATAAAAATGTATATATATATATATATATATATATATAAAATGAAACAAACAGCATAGGTTTTCTGGGCGTGGAATACAAAATTTGGAAAATTTATTTTCGATAACGGTTTATAAAACTCTAACTTTGGGATATTCAGAATCAGCTGCTTGAGATGATTACTAGATTGCAATTAAATTAATTCAAGCTGCAAATCTGACTGCACTGCTTCGCAATTTACATTGAAAGGCATATAATAATAATATCCAATTTTGCCTGAACGGCACTGAAATAATGAAATCGGAGTTCAAACTCAAAATGCAGTTTTTTCAAGTCATCTTCATAATTCTTAAGCTTATCCGAGGTTAATTTAATGACGGTATTGAACTTAATCTCGGGAAATGAGACAGGTAATCCTTAATACAGAGCCTAGTACTGCTCAGCAAATAGATTACGTTTTGGTTTAAAAGTTTTGAGATGGGCCCAGATATCATCGATAAATTGATTTTTCCCTTGTATCTTAACATTCAAGTTGCTCAGTATGACAAAGAAGATTGAAAAATGCGAAGGCCAAAATCCATTCTGTATCTTCTAATATTTCGCATTCCGAAGAACACTGTCTTTCAATACAGTGTCGTCTTTCAGTTGTCAAACTCATTCGGAAACCCATTCTGCACTGTAACACCTTATTTTTGTGTAATGCAGTACATCAGAGTATTCATATTGAATGGACTGAAGAAAATCTTGAAATTGCCTGTGAGTAAGCCCATGAGATCCAATAATATTTATATGCTTCTCGACTGCATCAAGTACGGGTTCATATTCGATGAAGACTATTATTTTTGCTATTTTCAGTGATATTGTATGCTACAACGTAACCTGCATGTATAGGGTGCTTCTTGGAAACTATTTATCATAAAAACTTTTGTCGGCTTTTTATTTGATTTCATTTTTAATCTCATGAAGACAAACTGGAAGAAATTCCAAGAGCTCCTTGATGAACTGCCTGGGTTGGGAAGAAAATATATTAGAAAAAATTATGATCTAGAAATTTCGGTAGAATCTCTGCATAGTAAAGTTTTAGATTCATATAACAACAATTGCCCAATATGTTCTAAGACAGCAAAACCACAATGTTCTTGATAAAAAAATCTCGTTAGTAATCGAAAGTGCTAATGTTAGAAAACTTCAATAAAGGAAAAAAAAAAGTAAATGGGACAATTAAAAAAATAACATTCACCAACTATAACAAACTCGTTAGAAAAAGCAAAAAACACTCCTGGTTGAAGTTATGTGAAACGGTAGATTCAATCTCTGAAGGCGCTAGACTGGAAAGAATTCTTAGAAGGGATGGGCCAATCTTGGTGGGCTTCTTAAAAAATGAGGATGTTCCTTTTGCTTGTGCTGGAAATGAGGTTAGGGAAAGTTTGTCCAAAACTCACTTTTCACGAGCCAGAGATATTAATAGCAATGAGGGGTGTCATTTCATAGGATATCGCAATCATTGCACCTATCTAAAAATTTATCATTTGTCATGATAAAGTTCAGTAGGCTATTTCCACACTTAAGCCACTCAAAGTCACTGAACCTGATAGAATTAGACCCATTATGACCAAGAAATCTAGGGATCTTATTATTCCGGTACTCTGACCAGATTATATAAAGCTAGTAAGGCACTAGAATGCATTCCATAGATGTGGCAAAAGATTAGGATAAGTAAGGTCGTATAGCACTTGATTAGAAGAATGCTACAGTTATACCTATTCGGAAAACTGATAAGGTAGCTAGCTCTCCGGAGAGTTACCGCCCCATCTCCCTTACTTGCATCTCCTGTAAATTATTGGAGAAAATGTTGCTATATAGACTTCAGTATTACCTGGAGAACAATGACTTACAACCAAAGGAGCGATACGGGTTTAGGAAAGGTCATAATACCATCGACCAAATTCTTTAATTCTGTCTGAGTGTTAGAGATGCTCAGAACATGCATCCTACAAATCACACTGTGGCTGCCTTTCTGGACCTAACAAGGGCTTTTGGTAGGGTAGGGCACTATAAGCTCATAGTTAAACTTTTTGACATTTTTTAGTGAAGGGAAGAGCCCTACCTTGGATTGCAGATTTCTTAAAAGCCAGAGTTATTAAAGTCATATTCAACAAGACCCTCTCAAGGGATTTCTGACTTAGTCAGGGAGTCCCTCAGGATTTGGTTTTAGGGCTGATCCTTTTTTTCACTTTTCTTTGTTAGTATTGAAAAAGTGATATCTAAAAGATGTAGTGCGGGAATTTTTGTTGATGATGTATTTCTGTGGCAGCTTGGGACAGAGACTGGGGTAATTGAATGCTCTATTAACTTTACACTCTTCGAAGTGACTGACTTTGCAAATGAGCATAAATTGACCTTTAATTCTATGAAATTTGTGACTAGTTTTTGCACTACCAATATGACTATAAACCTACACTTATTTTGAATGGACAGTATTTACATTATGAAAAAAAACGCAAAATATTTGGGATTCATTACTAATAAAGAGATCATTTGAAACAGGCATATACAGGCCTTGGAGGTGTAATGTAGAAAGAGACTAAACATATTGAAATACATATCTGGGCGCGAATGGGGAGCTGATGCTTCTACCTTGAAATTGACATATGTCTCTAATCAGACCGATTCTGGAATATGGATTTCTCATTTATAATTGTGCATCAAAATTTAATCTTATTAGGCTTGAAAAAGTTCAAATTAGTGCTGCAAGAGTCATAGCGGGTTTAAGACGTAGCTGCCCTTACGACATTGCTCTTTATGAGTGTGATCTTCAGCCTCTTCGTCTGAGAAGAGATGCCTCTGTAGTTAAATACTACCATAAAACTTTCAGCTATGGAGTGCAGAATAGAACTGCTTCCTACCTTAGGACTTGGAACTCAAACCAAAGGCTGAAAATAAATAGTTCTTTCTCTCAGGCAGCTTCTCATTACACTACTGGCCTTCTGCCTCCTATCCAGATTGAATTCCTTCTCTGAGTTCGTGCTTTGGTCCTGCTCACATTTTTAATGGAGTTTACTTCCATCCTGAGCTAATTCACTCAACTCAAAAAATTCTGATATCCCTGAATTTCTGAAACAGATGGCCGTTGAAATTATTTGTGATATTCCACTTGATTCTCTAAAAATGTACACAGATGGTAGCAGGAGTAAACGGGACATCTCTGGCAGTGGGGTCTTCATTAGAACCAATTCCTCTACTTTTGAGTTTAAATATCGAAACCCTGACTCCTGCTCTGTGTTCAGGTCGGAGCTTGTGAGAGAGGACTGATTTTTGTTGAAAGCATAGCTGTGCCTGATTTTTCAAGCACCTGGATACTTACGGACAGCAGATATTCAATACAGCATCTTGGTGACTGGAGGGAGGTTGGCGATAGAGCGGGTATCTCTATTTTATCTTTAATTGACAGACTTTCGCAATGTTTCGAAATGCATTTCCAATGGTTCCCATTTTATGTTGGGGTTTCTGGTAATGAGATGGCCGATATGATGGCAAAGGCTGCGACTCTGGATTCTCTCCAACCAGATTTGAGTTATACCTTTAGTGAAGTATTTTCGGAGAGTAGGAAAGCGATTAATCGACAGTGGAGGCTTTCCCTGGAACATGATTGGTATACACGTAAGAGCCCTAAGGGAGCTATTTCCTTCAGAGGTAGCAGACGCCAACAGACTTGTATTTTACGTTTCACCAGTGGACATTTGATCTCTATGGCTTATGAACAGGGTCAGAAACTTTAAGACTTGCACAAAGTGTAGGTCTGCCCAGGTTTCTCCTGAGCTTGTTCTGATTTACCTGGATTTTAAATTGGACTATGTATTTTCTAAACCTCTTGAGTTTTTGGATTTTCTAGGAGTTTTTGGACTTATGGAGCTAGTCTAATTTTTGTCCTGCCAGCTAGGAATAAAAAAAACAACAAAGATTAGGATAGTTTTCATTCCTAAGCCCGGAAAAAATAATTATGACCAGTCTAAGTCATTTAGACCAATCAGCTTACCTTCCTTCTTTCTTAAAATTCTGGAAAAATCATTGATAGTTTTATTAGAAAATAGTTAAGTAGTAACAGTTCCTTGCATAATTTGCCAAACTACCCGGAGCATCTACGGAGACAGCTTTACACCAGCTAGTATCTAAGACTGCAGACAGCTTGGACATAAAGGAGATTGCTTTAATCACTTTTCCCGATATACAGTGTGCTTTTGACAATACTACTCATCTATCCATCTTTAATGCCTTAAGCGACACAGGCATTAATTGAACATTACGTTTACGGATTAAGACCCTGCTGTCGGATAAAATTATTAAAATGAACATCTTCAATGAGATATTTGAAAAGAACTACTAGAAGATGTCCACAAGGAGATGTTTTATCACAATTGCTTTCGAACATGGTAATAAATAGCTTAATCAAGCAACTAAATAATATAGGCTACTAATCTCCAGGATATGAGAATGACATAATAATACTCATCCTTGGTAAAGATTTTCACATAACCTGTGAGTTTATGCAAAATGCTCTAAGTAATGCTCAAGAAATTGGAGAACTGAGAGGATTCTGGATGTAAATCCCCGAAACACCAACCTGGTATCATTCACACGCAAAACAAAAAGGAATAATATTTTCATTCTAAAACTTATTGACTTTCAAATCTACGTTAATTTTGAAGTATTTAGGCTTAATCCTTGACCAAAAACTCACCTGAAATAAACGCATTGACTATAAAATTAATCAAGCAAAAAGATGTAATGATGTGCAGCCATATGCTTGGTAAAAAATTGGGGTTTACATCCAAAAATGATGTTTTAGATTTACACAGCTATTGTCAAGCCAATCATTTCATATGCTGCTGTGATTTGGTGGTGCAAAGAGGAACTAAAATATGACAAGCTATGAATGCTATTTTTCTGCAAGTTATTTTTGCAATGTGGAAATCGTCTAATAGAATTTGCAACTCGGAATAAGACTATTCTCATCTGTATGTCAGGACACATGGGAATTGAAGGAAATGAAAGAGCTGATGAACTTCCAAAACAGAGATTCTCTTTCAAACCAATAGGAACGGGGCCCTTTGGTGGTATCAATTTGAAGACTACAAAAGAGGCCATCTTTTAGTAGAAAAACAAGAAATGAACAAAGTTTGGCGCAATACTCCTACACAAAACAAAAACATGCAAAAACGCTGATTAACAGTTCTTCTGTAAAAACGATTCTGAAATTCTCAGGTTTCCAAGAATGAAGACACAATTGTGGGCTACATCACTGGGGCACTATTATTTCAGAAAACACCTTCATAAAATGGGATTCTTTCAACAAGAACCAAAATGCATCAAGGATGTGAAATCAGCCCATCATATTATCCATGAGTATGATGCCCTTACTCTGATTAGATTTATTACTTTAGGCAGTCCTTATTCTTAAGAGTTACACCTGAGCCACATTGAGGGATTGTCAGATTTTATAAACAAAGTGAAGAACTCTAAAAAGGGGAACAAGGATTAATGGGTTTGATGTACATGATACAAATGCTCTTAAGCAGAGGTGCCTTATATCAGACAAACCCAATATGGAAGCAGAAGAAGATCATTTATACACCAATGTTTTCATCCATTCATATGGAGCAAAATTTAAATTGGTCACTCTGACTTTATTTGAGATGTCAAAATATATAGATGTCTTGGATTCTAGAAGTCACTATTTTCAAAATAAGCTTAAAGTCTCAAAATTATTTTTCTTGTCTGCACATAAAACATCACAAACTTAGAGCAAGCATTGTTTAACGAACTCTCCATCACTACGTTTTGTTATTTTTATCAATATTGTATGCTATAATGTAACTTGCATGTGTAGTTGCTTCTTGAATACTGTTTATCTTCTTGATAAAATTTTGTCGGCTTGATAATTTTTTCCAAAGATTTTCTGCATTTTGTTTTCTTTCATGTTCGGACATTGCTTTGTAATTTATTATGCTTAGATGTGAAGTGACATGAAATATTGTGTTCTATAAAAAATGCTACAGCTTCATTGCAGATGATACCCATTGGTTTATCTTTTAAAAGTATGAAAAATATTTCCAGGATCATTCATCATTGAAAGCACGTCACTTTGAATAAACTTTACGTTTTATAGTAGCCCTTCTGAGGCTGAAGTATTTTACAAATAACCCAAACAAGCTATGATTTTAATTATTTCACCACTATTCAAAATAATGCTATATGTCTGTAATTCTTCCATACGCTGTCAGTAATATGAGAACTCGTAACAAAAGAAAAAGCCACTAGCTGTAGCTGAAAATGCGCAATCTATCACATATGAGGTCTAATTCACTTATATTGGATTTCCATACGTCTGCTCCTTAAGAAAAAGACAACGCTTGTTTGCTCCACTCTACAGATATAACTAACTAAGAACTTCTTCTATTAACACTTTACCAATTTCTATTTCTGTCTATTTCCGTCGATTTACGTTTTGTAGAACAAAAATAAAAAAAGTAAAAAAATCAGTATTTTGAAAAAAAAAAAGAAGAAAAAACTAAAACAAATTAGAAAAGGAGATGTGGCAAATGGGGAAAAGGAGACGAGGCAAATTAAAAGAAATATATATTTCTTTTAATTTGCCTCTGAGACAGCAAATTAAATTTCTATCCGCGGACCAGATGTGGTGTCCTTCCGGTAGACTGTAGTTTGCTATCCATCCCTGTCTTAATTGATATTTATCTGTAATTAATAAGAGATAAGTAATTTTTCCCTATGAAAATACAATCGGAGTAGCTGATTGGATGACGTTATCCAATTTCTCAGCACGAGTCAAAACATATGAGTCTGACAGAGGACACTTTATCACCCAAAAGAAAATTTTATTCCGGTTGCATCTTTAAGGATATTTTAGATTTGTATCTAATGTGATTATTAGCTTAAGTTTATGTACATCCAAAAAACAAAAATATGCTATATATTTTAAAAGTCAGTCCCATAAAATATTAATAAATAGTATTTGAACACATATGTTTACTTATATATAAAACTAATTAGACAAATACTTTATACATAAAAGTTGTGACATAAAATGTATGTAATGCAATTTCCCATGTCAATAAGCAATGATAATTGCAAATTAGTGTGTAATGTTTTTTAATATACTCTTTAATGTTATACTATCTTTTAACATTCAAGTATTTCACACAAAATAAGTAATTTATCATATATAAAAGCCAATTTTATTATATATTTGTACAGTATTAGTTGAATGCATTTATTTATTTAGTCATATGTAAAATTAATTAAACAAACATATTACACATATTTGTAGAAATATGAATAGTATATAATACAAGTTCCCATTGGCTTTTCGAAAATGTGTGTCAATCATTATTTCAATCAAAAATTAATGTACAACATTTTGAAAATATACTGAAATATGATACTATGCTTTATCATTGAAATATTTTATATGAAGTGTGTTTTGTAATTTTCCTTTCTACTAGTTCTTAAATAAAACTGGAACAAAATATTGAATACATGATAACGAATGAAGACTTTTTCCAAGAAAATATTTACCTGACAAGCATCTTTTCCTCCTTCGAAGAAACCTGCACATAAGAAACCTTTAGTTATCGGTTGAAAATATCTTCTGTTGCAGTCCTCGTTGTCCCATATGGGCATGGTGACTTGCTGCAAAGCCCCACTTCCTGAGCCCCCTATGAAAATACAATTATTAATGTAATTTTTAAGATTTGATTTTTTAATCATTGTTCAATAGTTCATATACAATTTTATATTATATCTGAAAATATTGAAATTATTTTAATTGGTTTAGTTAATTTTAAAAACTTCAAATATTATACATATTCTTATATTAATATAAAATATTATACATTGTTTTTTTTTCCTTTAATTATTCATATTATTTATAAAATAGCCATATAAAATACATATTATAACCTATTTATCCCAGTTAAAATAATGAACTCAGTCAATGAATAGACAGACTAAACGAGCTGAAAATCTTTTACCGTAAAGTTTTAAACAAAACAGAATTTTTTATACTGTTCCAAATACAGAATAACTAAGTGAATATAATTTCGACACAAAAATGTTTTCCAAGCAAAATTTAATTTTTTAAAACTAAGAAAAGGTCTTTTTAAATCTTCAGGAACACCAATTAATATGAAATGAAGATAATCAAAAATTAAATCTGAACATTCCTCGATATGGAAAACCTGAGTACATTTTAATTTGAATGTTATTTGAAAGGTTCAAATATATATTTTAGTGGTAAAATGTAGGTTGGTTGGTTGGGTTTTCTGGCGCAAGGCTCAAAAAGGACAAGCTGCGCCGTCTAAATGTAGGATGATAGTATTTTATTTTTGATGAAGTTATAATAAATTACCCTAAAAAATTATTTTTCATATATTTTTAAACTCCAAAACAATTCTTTGAATTGAATTTTATACTTTGTTTATTCGGTTAAAGCTTGCTTTAATGATTTGTCTCAAGTGTTTCGCGAATAATTAAAGCGGTATAATCACAAATTTGAACTATCCATGCAATTTCATTAAGTTTAAATTATAATATCCGTTGATATTTAAGATTTTTTTATTTTTTAAAAGTAACATCTAACTTTTACTAAAAACATTTTGTAAAAAGTACTGGAACTTCGAAATAAATAAAATGAAATAACGAAAAGTCATAGTTCTAAATCATTGGCATTTCACAGTGATTTTCTGACATAATTCCTAGTTAGGAAAAGATGAGAAACACAATATTTTTTAGTATATTCTGCGAGAACATTTTAATTTACTCATAATTTTACTCTTCAATAAACTAAGAATGATGTATCAATTTGAAAAACATTAATTATTTTAAAAATTCTGTTTTCAAATTTGTGTGTGTGGGTGAGAGAGAGTTACATAATGTAATCATTCTTTGATTATTTATCATTGTTTCATTGTTTATTATACTGAAGTGACCCGGAATTAGGATAGCAAGGGCTATGCAAATTGTGTAGCACTCCTCATCATTTATGCGCAAGTATATATATATATATATATATATATATGTAGACACCTTGGATCGCGGACAAATTGTAGATGCACTACGCATAGGCTATTCAAGTTCTGAAATTGTCAGACAGCTAGGATTTTCAAGGTTGGCAGAGTCAAGAGTATACCAAGAGTACATTGATGATGGATAAAAACTGCAAAGTAACCGGGAAAACTGCAAAGGGCAATTAGCCTCGGGAGTGCGTGGTAAGAAAAGTCTCTGACATATTATACCTAGCCAGCGAAGGCAAACATTATCTAAAATTACCACCCAGTTAAATGACGGTGCCAGAAGTACAGTCATTGAATGGACTGTGCAACGCTCACTTCACCGTATGGGTTTCAGGAGCCATCGACCTACGAGAATACCATTGTTCAATGCCCATCGTCGAGGAGAACGTCTTGTCTGGGAAAGAGAGCAAGGGGACTGGAATGTAGAGGACTGGAAACGAGTAGTATGGAGTGATGGGTCTCTATTTTGATTACTGAACGCCGATGGTAGGTTGAGAATATGGCGGCAGGCTCTTTAACTCATGGATCCTGCATGACAGGTTGCAACAGTATAAGGGTATGGTGGCTCAAACATAATCTATGTTGTTTTTTCGTGGTACTGTTTGAGATCTTTGATGCATGTACCAAAACTCCTCAATGAAATTCGGTACGTAGTGTTGATGGGTGATCACCTCCATCGACTTATGCTATTCTGCTATCCGCACGGTAATGGAGTTTCCCAGCAGACTTAAATTCTATTAAACAACTTTGGGTGTTTTGGAACAATGCGTGAAAGCAATCTCACAACGTCAACGAACATTACTGAGTTATGGGCAGCTGTAGCCAATATTTCGCAAGCCTTTCCGTTGGAACGTTTTCAGAAACGTTTTGAATCTATGCAGTATCGCAACCGTTATCAAGGCCAGAGGGGGCCCAACTCATTACTAGGTAGATATTATTAATTCATTGGCACTTCAATGTATTTCCATCATTATCATTGTTTAATATATCCCGCATTAAGTTAGATTAAAGTAATGGAGAAAAGAAAATTAGTAAATTTTGGTTGCAATTGACAAAAAGAAATCTACATCTTGAAAATATTTTTTACCTGATGTTACTTACCATAAGACAAAGTACCCCAGCCAGTTACCGTTCCCATGTATCCTATTAATGGATTAGATTTCAACCCTGGTGTAGGCAAACAGACAGGACTAATGAACTCTGAATATACTACAGGTTTCTTGAGTCGTAACAGAGCTATGTCATTGTAAAATCCACTCCTTGAGAACTCAGGGTGAGCAATTATTGTTTCCACTTTATAGTCTATAGGTTTCATAAAATCATCAGTCCTAAATAAGTGATGATCACCCAATCGAACCGTTAATTGCTCTTTTCGATACCTAAAGAAGAAACAGTGGCTTAGTAATGTTGTAAAATGGTTCTTTTAATTGATTGAAGAGAAATCTACTTACTTTCGCCCTCTTTGGTCTGAAAGGCAATGTGCCGCTGTAAGTATGTACAAGGTTCCCACTAAAGCACCTCCGCACCAGTATTCTCGTCCTTTGTGACTGTCCAAGAAAATGGCAGCCTAACATTCAGATTAATATTAATTATATACAGACAATAATGACAAAACTTAACTTACCGGGGATTTGGATAATTTAATTGCAAAATGTCAATATTGTGAGATTCAACAGAAATGAAACTGAAAAATTTTCCCCTTATTTTTATATATATTCAGCAACACAGATGTATTTCAATGTCTAATATTAGAATATATTGGTTGGTTTTTCTTTAAAACAGAAACCAACAATTTTATATTTTACTATGAAAATACTCAGAATCTTAGAAGAAATTGAGCTCATTAACGTACTTGAGTATAGATAATCGTTATCATGGTATAAAGAGAGTTTATTTTTCTGAAAACAAACGCCTATACATACTATCTAAAATAAGCAATCTACTAGACACTGCCTATTCTTGATAGTCGTCTTCCAATTAATTCAGCAACGTCAAGGTTAAATCTGTCAATGCAAACCTAGTATTTTGAATCTGCAGATTTATATAATTAAAGCTCAATATTAGCTTTATTGTATCTTAAGTGGGATGTTTGACTAATGCTTGTGATACTTCTGTCAAAAATAATAAGATGTGGAAAGTTATAATTAGCTCTGGAATGATACACGATTTATGATTTTGAAATAACTTCAGTACACTAAATTGAATCGTTCGCTAGTTTAAAAAAAATATTGTTATTAACATAAATGTATCTCTTAAATGTGGCTTTCTGATGTTCTGTGATTTATATTATGGATGTTAAACTGGGAAATCTTAAATAGTAAGAATATAGAAATATAAACTAAACTAAAAAAATAACTATTCAATCACTTTTGTTCAGTTGCAATAAACTTTAATGTGCTAATTTTTTCATGTTTTCAATGAAATATAAAACATTTCACCCCCATTAAGTTCCTACAGTTTAAACAATTATTAATTTGTGTATTAAAAAAATAAAAAAAAAACACAAAATATGTAAACATTTCATTAAGTAAAGCTCATTTTTTTAAATTCAGTTATAGTAGGAAAGCTTAAACTTAATAACTATAATAGATATGCAAATCAATTAGTTTGAATACCTAAAACTCATGCAAAAGTACAAATTGTTATAATAATTTGTATTTTTCTTTGTTTAAAATTAAAAAAAAAGATAATGATTTACAAAACTATTCTAATAACTTATCTAAGCATATTTACCTACCATCCACGGCCACTGCCCAGGATTGGCTTCATATCCTCCTACAATTCGCCCATCTCTTCCAGAAATGCCACATCCTTTACCTTTACAAGAAATAAGATCTCTTATTAGTTTTATTTTATTTTTTGCAAAAATAAGGATCTTTCATATTAATAAATTCATGTCATCATTAATTTTATTCAATTTATGAATTAGTATTAATTTTGTCAAAATGCAAGCATAAATGAATTAAGCATGCAGAATTAATCTGCAAATGAATTATTTGCAGAATAATTCTGCAAATAAAATACTTTGTCAATAAATAAATCATGACTTACATTGGTATTTAGGTATGAATTTCAATATAGGCTGAAAACTAGTACTTTAAATTTTCATAGTTAAACATTCATGATTACAAAAAACATATATGTATTCATTCATATACATTTGTTCTCACAAATATTATATCATGAAAATTCTAAGAACAAATATAATAAAAACTAATATTATAAAATAATTTTCCTGATAAAATAACCATCAATATATTACCAGATATTACGCTTTACAGTACAGAGTGATTTTACAATGTGAAGTAAATGTACTTACAAGGTATTAAAAAAATATTTTGGACTTATAAATTATAATACACACATTTCTAATTCAACGGATCCCAATTTAACACAAGTTCTTTAATAAGAAATAAGGATGTCATTATGAAATTTCATTTAAGACAGTGTGTTTAAAATTTCATCCTAATAAAATGATTTCGTTATAAATTTCGTAAAAGAGATAAATATTCATTTATGCATTATAAAAAATCTTCACATTTAATATAAAAATTTAGAAACAATCTGTGTCAATATTCACAAAGCGGATTTTGCTGATTTCTTTAAATTCTGATATTTATTTTTTAGAAATTATTATTTTAGATTTTTCTTTCTCATATTTTTTATAATTTCCGATTTTTTCTCTTCTCAATTTTTCATTTTGTTTTCCCATTTAACTTTATTATTTTCTTCCCTCCTTTATTTAAGTCAGCTTCAGAATGTCATTTCATGTTTGGAAATAATAAGCTATTCCTTAATAACAATCGAATATATCAAGTGATATATTTTCTTAGTATAATTTAATGCAAATTATTAATTTAAACCAGGAATTGTTAATACAGATACAAAATATAAAAGGTTTTACATAGGTATACATGGAGGTTGGTTAATAGTCTTTCTCACTTGTCTCCCAAACAAGTCTAATTCATTTAATGTTCATATGAAATCCTTTTTAAAACCTCACACGAACTCGCATTGTGTTATAATCTGTTTTAATTCTTTAATATATTATACGGAATATAATAAAAAAAAGGATATATTATACGGAACTATCGTAATATATGCCTCTTTTTAAAGAAATTTTTTGAATGAGTTTATTATCTCTATAATGAGAATTTACTATATTTTGTAGCAATTGAAAACCTTTGTAGAAATTCAGGGATGTGAAATTGAACAGAAAAGTAAAAAGAACATATTAAGCAAATATTAATCATAAGTAAAAGTTTCATTCCATCTAAGTAACAAACATATTTACAGTAACTAATTAGTTAAAATGTTGTTAACCAATTCATTTAAAATTGTGTGCAGGTATCCAAAGTGGTGATGCATTTATGTGTATGGGAACACTTAGGTCATTTTTAAATTCTACGTTTATAAGTGAAATATTGAAATTAAAATAACATAACACAAGAAGTTTATTAAAAAAAAGCAAAAATATTGGTTTTCAATTCTAATTGCTATTTATTGTACATGGGAAAAGATAAATAAGCAGGTGAAATAACTTGTGTATTATTAAATTACAAGAGTCAGCCGTACTAAGATTGTAAAATAATTTATTCGATTTTTGAATTATTTTTGCGAAATATTTAAGTATGCCCAGCATATATGTAACTTAATCATTTAATTAAGTCACCAAGTATTCCGGAATACACGTCGGAAACTGTATTCCGTTTTTGTTCTGAGCATTATAAAATGATTTACTTAAAGATATATTAAATTCTGAAAATAAATCTATATTTATTTTTAACTCGACTTCTTCCTACGAATTTTAATTACTTTGTTAATAATTTTTGTTTGTAACTTAACAATGTAACTAAAATTATATTTTCCATCTATTTTAATATTCCCAAAGGATGACTAATATATGCTACGAAATATAAATTATGTAAACGAAAATTACGCATACCGGCTTTCAATACTTTATTTTAATTGATACATATAGCATCCAATAATTTGGTATGTAATTATTTGTCTAGTACCCGGAGGAATTACACATTATAATTATTTTGTCATTACCTATAGCACGATTATTTAAATGCAATATCAACCATTAAAACAATATTGAAATTAAAGAATTAAGTATATTAATACATTATATGTTCACATTCACACATGACATCTCCTCTTTATGAAGAGGTGCTATTTACAGATCAGAGTGGTAGAGAGCTTATACTACTCGCAATTGGTATCACGTTTTATAATAATTTAAGCCAATAATTTTTTTATGTGACACATCAAGGTGAATGCTTTTATCGTCTGTAACAAACGGAAAATCCTGTCCCCAATTAGGGGCTGAAAGCAATGGAAGCTACTCGTTATGGTGACAACAGATGGGAAGAGCATGACAGTGACTCAACACCTTAAAAGGAAAAAAAAAGATTTGATAAATGAAGAATTCATTTGAATGAATTCTCCCAGGATAATAATCTGGAAATGTACAGAAAAAGAATGACGAGCCAATAAAAGTTAAATATGCACTCGGAACTCGTAAATCATTGACAGCGGAACATACACGAAGTTTCTCTTTTTTTATTTTATTGAATCGAAATCTTTTATTGGCATATCTTTATCTATAAATAAAATTTTTTCAGGGCAACAAAGTTTTATGGATACTTGTAAACAAGGGTTAATTTGACTGAGACTTACAGCTGAAAGCTCAGAATTAATATTGGTTTTAACATCTATTACTAAATTTTTCCATTTGGAATTTATGCTTTTTTCTTTATAATAATTATAAAGCCAGCTTAATGGATTTTTTTTAAAAACAATCATCAGCAAATATTTTGAAAAGAAGTTTTTATTTGTACGATTAAGCAAAGCATGATAACTTTCCTTTTTAAAGATTCATTTAAGAACTGAAGCCAGATATAAACTAATGAAAATGTTTTCAAATCAATGAAAGAAGGATTTTTTTATTTTTGATATATATCTTTCTTCTGTAAATAAACTCTATAATATACAAAATGTTATTTTCATCTTAATATACAGAGAGATGTCCCGAACAAATTTAGTTAATCGATGATTATAAATAAATATTATTGTTAATTCAAACACACTATAAGTATTTCGTTATAAACTAATGTTTATTAATTAACTGTATCATAAATTATAATTACAAATTACTTATAAAATAAGTTACTTGTAAAATGTCATTCTTTAAAGTATGTAAAATTTGTTTTAGCAATTAAATATTCTTTCAGAACTTTATTTTTGTGGCAATTTTGATTTCAGAATTTCATTTTATTAAAGATGAATTTTAATTTGAAAATTGAAATTAACCAACATTTATTTTCTCTTTGAAAGAAATTAGTGACATTTTCTGTTGGAATAAAAGCAGTAGTAAATTGCATACGAAAAGATGATGTCTTTATAAAAGATTTATCTGTTGTTTAATATGTGGCAAACATTTTATATATAAATGAATATAACTGACAATTTTATTAACACAAAATTTCCAGGCACATATTTATGTGTTATATCTGAATATTTAAATGTCACATTTAATTTTATTTTTCTAATGTTTCTAATATTAATCTTAATTGATTAATTAATTCGCCACTTGAAATTATTTAACTCTGAACAAATAATGAAGGATTTTGAATTTTTTTTCAATATACAAAGGAATGAATACAATTTATTTCAATTCTACAGATTTTGAAATGGTCCTTATTAAATTAAATGCAAGATGACATTACATTTTATTCGATAGAAATGCAAGAACTATCACTTTAGAACAGTGAATATCTCCATTTTTTTATCTTTTACTGTGAATAATTTTCTATTTTAGTCCTACTGTGAAATATTTCTCCTAATTGTAAGAAAATTTTAGGATGAACTCCTTTTTGGCTGATAAATCAAATTTATCTAAATTTCTTGTATTTCTATCCGAAATGCACATAGATTGTTGTTGCTTATCTATCTTTATTAAATTTAATTTTATTGCAAAATTTATAGAATTATTTCAACTTGATCATCAATTTAATCAACATTTTATTTATTTTTTTTAAAGAAAAATCTTAATAACTTCTGATTACACTTATTCTTGGCTTTTTTTTTATGTACTTCAAACTGTGATAATATATATTAGTAGAGAATAAGAATACTGTCTCAAGTCACACATTTTTCTTCGACAAAAGGAATCTTTTATAAATTTTTTTATTAAAATAATCCGAACATACGGTCTTATATACGAATGAAACACAAATACCATATTTTGTATATTATGTTTCAAACATTTTTCTACATTTGCTAACATTTTACAAATTTTTTATTGTATCTTGTTTTTTGCTATTTATTTCATTTATCTAGCACTTATTCAATGTTTGTATTTTTCTTTTGAAATATAGAGAAAAAATGTGTTAATATTTATGACAATGATAGAATTTATTATAATTGTATTACGCATTATGTAATGGTTTATATTCAAACTCTATTTCCACTGAGGGAGGGGAATAAACAAGATTGGAATACTCGCATGTGATTGGCTGAACGAATATGCAACAATGTCAAAGACCCAAATAAATAAAGTGCATTGTATTTTCGTTACTTTTAAAGTAATATGCAATTATTTCTCACATAACTTTTTGCATTTATATTTTTCACATAAAAGGCAAGTTTAATTTTATTTTTTGAAATTGCCCCAAAGAAGTCGTGAAAAACTTAATTTTTAAGAATCTTTCTAGTTTCAGCCAACGGTCTATACGAAGAGTTCAACATACACATTTAGTTTTTCCGAGTATATATTTTAAGCATAGAATAAAATATCGTATAATCTCGAGAAAGAATTTAATCTAACAAGCGAACAAAAATAGAAACCCATGAAAAATGATACTCTCAATCACTTTATTGAGTGAGATTTTGACCTGTCTAGGATTTTGTGTCTAAGTAAAGAAAGATTTTGCTTTGGCCCTGTCACTTCCATACGTTGGGTATGTAATAGATGCCAGATTTTGACAAACGATAAAAGGGGAGTAGAAACAAGTAGGAGCAAAGATTTTTGGAGAGGAGTTAAGCCCGTTTCAAGCTCTTGAGAAACTCATAAGGTTTGCTTTTGTAGCAACATACACACATTCTTTATCTATGAATCAATTTATAATCCTATTTTCTTAAGTCTTACGTCTAAATCTGAGAAACTACCTTGAAAGTAGTTCGAACAGCTCATAGATGGGAGTTTAATTAATAAAAATTTAAACTTAAGAATAGTATATATGAATATGATTTCAAGGTGAAAATTATCACAAAAAATTGCTCTTGTAACAGACTCCTATTTTTGATGATGAATTCATATTCGTTTACAAAAATATATTTTTGAAATACGTTATAGATATTATAATATTTATACATGTATATGTGTATGTGTAAGTATATGTTAATATATTAATAGCTGGATTATTTATTCCTCTTCTAAAGTGCCTAATGCATAAGTGAAATACAAATTCCTATTTAAATATATCTACACAACAACAAAAAATTCAAGCTATAACAAGGAAACTTGCAATGGTTTAATAAATTTCAATTGCTTAAGGAACACACCTTTTACCTTACGGTTTCAAGAATATCCTTAATAAAACTAATTATTATAAACTGTTAAAAACAGGAATTAAAAACTTTTACACAAATTTTAATTTATTTTAATTTTATTAGAAATTTGTGAAACTCAAAGATTATTAAAAGTTAAATCAATCTGCTGAGATCGGGGAAAAAATAGATAATTTTATTCATGCACAATTTGATTTGTTCGTTGCTGAAAATTAAAAAAAAAAAGTGAAATAAAGCTTTGAAATTTATGAGTGCAAGTGAAAATGATAAAAAGAAACCGGAAGTACCAATAACCCTATAAAACATTAGATCTGATGCTCTTCACGTTTATAATACATTCTAGTTGACAGATGAGGAGAAAAAGAAAATTGATGTTGTTTTGAAAAAATTGATGAATATTGTATTTCCAAAGTAAGGAAAAAGTAGATCGTCATGTACTTTTTAACCAAGAAACCAATGAAAATTTTTGATGATTTTTGAATTATGGAACGCAAAATATATGACCATCCATAACCGGAGTGGGAATCGAACCCAGGAACTTTTGAACAAAAATCCAGAACATTAAAATTTTTCAGAACAGAAGTGTAGTTGCCAAAAATAAATTGATCTTTATTAAAATGTTTTAATAAATTTAATTTTAAAAATATTAATAAAAAGGAAACTAATAACATTAACTGTGTAAATGCGGCCGTCTAGTAATACTTTTGACAAACAAACTAAAAAATTTATAAAGAAACTTGAAAAAGAATTTAAATTTTTACAAAATAACTAAAGAAATATAACAGAAATTTTAAACTTCATTACGATTGAAACATTAAAATATTCTTCTTTGAACATAAATATAATTCAATTCTTCACTGTATAATGACAATACTTTTAAGTTATTATCATTCTAAATGAAAAATAACATGTTTTTAAGATGCATAATATAAAATTGCTAGTTAGTCTTCCGTTTCATTAAATCAAAAATATCAAAGTAGTTAAACATAGTGAATTCGATTAAACTATTTGTAAAATAAAAAGAAATCTTGTTCATTATTGAGAGAGAGAGAGAGAGAAAGAGAAAATCCTTTGAAATTAAAGTCATATATTAAAGAATATATTTAAGATGAAATTATAAAAATTATTTGGCAAATGAATAAATAAAATTTAATTACATTTGTATGCTTACAATTACACCCCAATCTTTACAGCTAAATTTTAAATTTTCATAATTTTTGGAAAAAAAAAAGACCATAAGCTTTTAATTTGAATGCCGCATTTGAAAGCCTACTTGAGACATCAGCTTTAAAGCCCACTTAAGTAAAATGACGTTAAAAACTTAAATTTTTTTAAAATGTAATTGCTCTATTTGAGCAAAAGGGAATTAAAAATTTTAAATTTCTCAAAACTTCATCATCGTAATCCCCAAATTTGAGCAAAATGGCTTTAAAATATTCAAAATATCTCAAAAACTGATCAGTGTAATCCCCAAGCAATTTAAATTGCGAATGGTATCGCAGTAACACAAAATCTTGACCGTACAGCATAATATATGGTACATATATATGAAAAGAATTGCATTAAGAGAAAACGTAACTCTCAAAAATAATTAAATATTAGGAGGAAAATGTGTTGAAAATCTAATTAAATTCAACCTATATTTATATAAGCTCATTTAAAAACGTTGGTATACCAAGTACTCATTCTATACTTTACTTCAACAGTGAGTTTTTATATTTAATTTCAAATAACATGTAGAAATTCATTTGAAATTATATGTAAAACTTAGGTTTTGCTAACAAAATGAAATTGCAGAAAATATGCGCCATTTAAAATCGTAAAAATATGATATTTCGCGATTCAATTAAAATAATTTAGCATATCTTGAACAAAATTGGGATTAAAGCAGTTATATATAACAAGTTGTCTCACATTGATTTTCTTGTACTACATCTCTTTCTGGAGACATAATTTCAACTTCTTTTTAAATCATTTCATTTGAAATTTTCATCAATATCTATGCCCTTTCTACCCATATTGCAATCTACAAAAATTATTTCATTTTTAATTGTACATAAACGTTTCATTAATAGAAGCACCAAACCACTACAAATTAAATTTTTGAACACGTAAAAGCATTGGTATTTCTTCCAAAAATTACACTTATTTATTTTTTTACAAACTTAATAAGCAAATATTCTCATGTTGAAAAATTGTAGCAATCTAATGCAACATTTTAAGATACAATAAAATTCTACTACTTAGTTTTATATAAAAGCCAAGATAAGTGAATAAATTTTAAGGAAGATAATGATACATGATTATTGCTTACGAAATATCACATCTTACAGCAAGAGAATCAGATTGAGAAACGAATAATCAATCCAATTTAAATTCATTGTCATTAAATCGGCTTAAGAAACACATTAAAATCTTCAAGTCAATACTTCTTAACTTCACTATTATTTTGCATCTCAATTTACTTTTAACTTTAATTTACTTTGAAAGATTTTGTTTTTTACTGAAGTATTAATATATAAATGAAAAAATTTTAAAATAATTTAATTTTTTAAAATGAATTGAAATGTAAGTTCCACATGTGTAATCTCTGAACTCTCTGTTTTAGTCACAAAGCTTGACAGTTATGGTAATTTGCGTTTCAAATAAAAGCATCGTAAGTGGAAAATTAAAATACTATTATAAATAACTTGAATGAGTCACTGATATGAATATGAAAGCAAGGAAGGTCAGTAATAAATTTAAAGTAAACACGTGGAAAAAAATATCGAATAATTAGTTAGATAGGAAGCGAAACTTAAACTTTCTTATTCGAATTAAAAAAGAAAAAACAGAATTTTTATCCTGGAATATATACAACATTATGTCTAATAATTACAATGTAAAATACGTGAAGGGAATTTTGTTAGAAAAAAATTATACTCAACGAGAAAGATCTGAAAATAAAATCTAAATTAAAATATCACAATTTGTTTCTGGTTGCTTGTTTCTGCCTATTGAACCGGTTCAACATAGATAATAGCCTTGTTAAATCATAAGGTCGACAACTGATCTCCTCTACAAAGTTTACAAAGGGAAATTAAAGGAGCTTTTAAGCACGACGTTCTTCAATGGATCTCGTTGCTTTTCGAAAAGGCTACATTGGCTACTCCATAAAAGTGTAAGTAGTGTAGATGATGGAAAGCTCTTCTAACTGGGCTCACTGTGGTAGATCAGCGATTTTTGGTGGTCCCGATTCCAAATACTGTTTAATAGATTGAGATGTGGATTGTGCACTTCTTCCTTTGACATACACGTCTATCGCGGTGCATACATTCAAATCTTACGGGTTTCATCCATCATCTACTACATAATCTATTGTGAATATGGTTCACTGTCTTTGAAAAGTTCTCCCGAAAAGTAATTTAAGTGGGAAATATTGGAATGCCTTACAAAAGCCATCGATTGAATGTTAGACTGTTTACTACTTAGGGTCAAAGTTCTTGTAACGAAGTAACTTTGAATGTCATTTGTGTGAGTTTCATTTCCATAGATTTAAATTACTATAATATCCAGATCAAAAAGAAAAAAAATACTTTTTTTTTGTACCGCGTAGGTTGTTTCATTTTTTCATAAACGTTTTTTTTTTCTCTCTCTAAACTTAGGTCTTAGAGTGATCTAATAATAAAGGTTATGTTAGTTTTGTTAAAAAAAAATTAAAGCAAATTATATTAATACCAAAAAAATTTATTTTCAATAAATATGCAAAGAACATTCTATGCAACTTCAAATTAAAATTTGATTTGAATGAATGAATTTTTGTAAGCATTACTATTCACTGTAAACTCGTTCAGCTTAAGAAATAGGTTAGATTATATATAAGTATTATAATAAATTTTCAACTGCTTCTTTCTGCCAGCTGAAATCGCTAAACACAGCCAATTGCCTTGGGAAATATGATCAAGTGACGTGATCAGACTTGAATCATCTTACTTACTTACATCTTTATCATCGTACTTAATCCTCTCTGAACCACTGAACTCCAGAGGAGAGACATTAGAACTTATTCTTGACATGCATTACCCTACTCAGCATGACGATGCTTGACTGAATTAGACATCGAATTCATTATCTATTGGACACAAGTATGACATGTTTTCCAACTAGGTTACATAGGGGGTCATCTAAATTATTAGTCTCTATCCGCATTATCCCGATGGCAGATAAGTGAACATTTATTTGCAAAAGCTCTAATAAATAATAAAAATTTGCTTTAACTGATACAGTGTGGGTTTTTACTTACGATATCGATTAAGAAAAATATACTTTTTGCGAAGATTTTTATTTTTCAGAAATCATACGCATATGTAATTTAAAACCAAATGATGAAAAGTATAGAAATATTTGTTACTCAAATTCAGATAGATATTACATTGGTGGAAAATACAATTGTTTTATTATATAAAAGGATTCATTACATTCAACAGAATAAAATATTTTAAGCGTATGCTATATCATTTATATATTAGGTTAGGAATACGTTTTCAGAAAGAGTGCACAATAGATAATCCATTTATCTAAAGAATATGATAAATGAATTTTATATTAAACATAAGACACCGGAATCTATAGAGATAGTAAATAAAAGTGGGAAATTTTTTTAAAGAAAGATAAAAATAGAAACATGTTAACTACAGTTAAAAAAATTATGATAATTTGTCAAAATTTTGGAAAATATTCATTCCATTTGTTAATTTTGGTGATAAATAGGTCACTCGGAATAGAAATTAATGCTTATGAAGAGAAAAATAGCAAGTGAAATGAATTAAAAAGCAGCACGAAGTAACAATTTTACAAATAACCTTTAAGCAAACGAACTTAATATAGAAATTATTGTTTTGAAGGAAAGTTTTATTCAACCAAAGCAAATACATAGTGATGTTATTAAATGAATATAAAAGTAATGTCTTTGCCTCAAGTTAAAATGGATTTAATTGCACCAGAAGGACGAAAATGATTATCAAAAGTAAACTAGCTTACTCAAAATAATGTAAGACAAATGTTTAAGGATAGGAAAATTATAAAAACTGAAAGGCAAACTCGTGAGTTGCAAATATGCTAGTACCCTTACACTGTTGAAAAAGAATGCAAATCAGAATCATTTACACATAATCGCCATTTTTATAAACATACCATTCATTTTGGGTAATTAACTCATTCGAGGAACAATTTATTATTGCCTGTATATTGGAAAGAGGAAATACTTCTGAAAGTTATGTTGCGATTAATTACTTTACTTTATTATTCTTACTGAAAAATTATATAATTAGAGATTACATCATTATGAATTTGTTTTTTGGAAGACAAAAAAGTAGTTATGTGTCTTATGCTACAAGAATGTATTTTAAAAGCACAAAATATCGCAAATTAAGACATATTTTATACTTTTAGGATAAAATGTAATATTTAAATATGTATTTCTACAAATTAAATTCCCTACTGTTTTCTGGTAATAAATTTTAACTCAAGGTAAAATTATCGGAATAAAAATTTTGTATGCGAGATACTGCCTATATGACTGGTTAAAATTTTCTTACTTTTTTAAAAATATTCGTATGCTTTTTCTATTAGCTTATTGTATCATGGTTTATAAAAAAAAATAAATTCTTATTTGAAAAACTAAACGGAATTAAACTACATACAAATATTTATCTTTCACTATCTCCTAGTTTTTTTTAAATTTATTTTTTGAATTGTGCTCATAAATAATTACCAAATGTATTTTCTTTAATTAAAAGTAAAATTTACTTCGACAATTCCAGAAAGTTACTTTGTAGAAAAGGATATACAGATTCCCAAACTACATTGAATTTTATGACCAAATACAATTTCAAAAAGCGTACATTTCCATTAAGTTAAGGAACTATTAGTTTTATGTTTCTACCTTTTTAAAGTTAATTATTTTGCGCAGTGAAAAGTCAA
>JAPDSC010036683.1:457195-478375 GCA_026290005.1 Latrodectus geometricus
AAGTCATATTTTATAAATATGGAAAATATAATTAATTATTAATATTTCACAGTAATTATATATATATATATAATTTACTTATGTCGACTAACTTCTTCTTTGAAATTTTGTTGTGCAGGAATAAAATTCTGTTAAATAAGGTCAGAAGTTACTAAAACATCTCTTCATCGATGACAAATACGCAAAATGAGAATGGTGATGTGTATCTTAGGCGACTTTGAGAGCGAGAGAGCAAACAGTAGTAATTAAATGTCTGGGAAAGAATGCTTTCAAAATATATGCCTTATTAACTGATTGAGATATACCGTAGTAATATAAGTATATCAAAAAAGGCTAAATCGTTGCATTTGAAGCCTTATCACAGATCGTAGACTTCGAAGATAGTTTTGCTTAGTGTAATTAAGTGAGCTATTAATAGCTCAGAGCTGATACATGGCAAAAAATACGAGATTTTTATTACGAGAATTTTCTTATGCATCGCATAATGGGTGAATAATTCTGCAACAAACATTTTAGCCGCATTATTCTATTTACAGCATACCGTTCCTAGCATTCCTACGTTTATGACAACAACGGATCCGGAAATATCGTAATTGTAACCTGGAAGCCAAGCTTACCTACCAAAATCCACTAAGCATCTTCTTGTGAAGAATAACTGGTTGTCAACACGAGAAAATACTAGTGTAAGAGTCTTCAGTTCACAAAGCAAAAAATCTCCCAGCGAATCATTTTTATAATAAATAATAAAAACCCGATATATATACCAGATGTCCTTAGAAGGTAACTTTATATTTAATTCATTAGTATAAACTGTAACTCATTCTATACCTAAAATGCAAATAAAAATATATTTAATACTTTTATTAAGATGAGCGTGTAATAATATGAGTAAAAAATTAAGAGAATTTTGATCCTGGGAAATCACAGTTGAAATAGTGAAATGCTGTAATTTAATCAAACCATGGTTCTGGACTGATCAAAATAGCCATGCGCAACTATGAGCTTAGTCATGCACGAATCAGAATTCTACACAAGTATGCAAAATAATTTGATCATGGACCATTTATTTATTTAATCTTTTTATATATATATAAAGTTATCAAGTAAGAAATAGGCGATAATTCCCATGTGCGTTGGTGTCATTAATATGAATAAGTGATTGATAGAAAAGATTATTGACCAAACGAAAATTATTTTCTGAAAAATTCAAAAGGATGGGTTTATAATTGTTTTATCCCAGCGTAACCGAACTCTAAAGAAACAATACGCGCAGTAAAAATTATATATGTTTACATAAATTTAAAAGTGTTTTTGTGAATACAAACGGTATACATTTCTGTGAGGCACATTATGAATGATTTTTCACAAAGCATAATAGGAATGCGTGATATTTTTCTTTGATACTAATTTCAATATATAACAAATAAACCTTCTTGAAGAAAATTATAAACTTTATTATATTGCATTTAGTCATCAATATCATCTAAAAAAACGTGGTCAAGCATAACTTTAGCCATTGGCACTGAGCTGATAATCGTTGATGCTGTAGACGTTGTCAAACTGTTCATGCAGACTTTGTTCTGAAAAACAACCCCATTTCTTGACAAATTACGTGGACTAAAATGGACTGCAAGTAAAGTTTTGATCTTTCTTTAAATATTACTATACAGATAATACAAACATAATATTTATAATATGTTTTCAACTGCAACTATATTATAATGTTGAAAGAAAGCTGTATACAGCAACTTTAATTTTATTATTGAAAAATTTGCACACATACTTATTCATGCCCTAAATATTCCGCTTTTACTTTAGTATTAATAAACGTGTAAAATTTGGAGCATGTTTGCTTGAAGAATTTTCTATTATATGATTAAAATATCAATATCAAATTTCATTAGCTTTCTGCTCTATCGTATTAAAAGCAATATTTACATTTGTACTCCATAAAATTTTTAAGTTATTCTTGGACATGTTTCAAACTTGTGTTTAATATTTTTCAATCTTAAATTAATTTCTCCCATGACTTTGACTGACATCTTGTGTAAAATAAAATTATGTTAGAAAGTAATATTGTGGCCTTTTCAAACATGGAACTTCATATAAAATTACTTAGAAACAAGTACAATATAATCATATTTGAAATATTTCTGAATACACTATAAGTATAAAAATGGAGAATTAGCGTTGGAAAATAAATGTAATACTTTATAAGTATTATATTTATTTTCCAGTATGATAAAAAAAGTGAAAGCAACTTTTAGAATGATGTAATTGTCAATAAAAAAATATACCACAAAGTTATGAAAATGAATTATCGCAAAATTATTTGAAATTCTTCTTAAAGTATTAGTGATAATAAAATTCATATTACGAGGCGTTAGGTTATCTCTGTCGGTTACTTCAAAGTATCATATAGTTAACGAAAAACTTTAATAAATAACCTGTTTGAATTCTACAATCACTGAATACAAAATTGATTTTTTTATATTTGAAAAAATTGAAATGAAAGAAAATATAGCAGAAATTATCATTTCTCATTATGTTCAAATGAATTTGATAAAAGCCCATATCTCATAGAAAAAGGTGTAGGTGACGTAAAATCTGAAATTTTAATCTATACAGTTGCTACGAATTTTGATAAAAATAAATATTTTCAATGATAAATGCTTTGTGTAAAAAATCCCAGAAGAAATGAAATTTGTTACTGTTGTATAAAATAGAGAAGTAGAGACAATATTACCTGTACTAAAAGGAGAAGAGAAATCATAAGCAATTTGATTAGAATGGGTTCTAAATAGTTTTGTGAGGATCAAAAACAAAGCAAAGACTACACCCTTTTGATGGAAGACATAGAATCTGGAATAAACAAAGATGATTATACATCATCAACCAGAAACACATCAAATGGGAAAAAAGGGATGGAAAGTGGGGTAAAAATGATTAATCATACCTGAAACATTTCGAATGGCTATCATGAATGAAGGCGTGTTATTTGAAAATTAGAAAAAACCAAGATCAGATTGACCAAATATTTCTTCTGACCTGAGTGCTACAAAAAATTAGAAGATTATGTAAGATCATGCTATTGATGTCAAATAGTAAGTTCTGGATAAAAAATAAGAATGCACTTACATTGTTTTTACTTTGCACAGTAGTGTCTAATTGATAAAACATGGATACGATGTGATCATTACTGAAAAGCACATGAAAAATTATTTAAACTAAAGAGCAAATTTCTCATCTTTAACTAAATCTAAATCTTAAATCTCAAATCTTTTAAGTATTCATATTTACTTGCTTTAAAATATATTTACTAAGACAATATTCAGGAGTAAAATTCTAGAAGACGAGTTTCCGAAAAAATTATAATCCAGTTTAAATTAAGATCAAGTAACTTATTTATTAGACTTTTGGTTGTTGAATTCTTTGAAAGGTTTGACAATAACACAACAGAATATAAACAGTGAGTAGAAGAGAAATAGATTCTCCACTACTCACAGGACAGCTTTGTTGTAAATTTGAAATGAAACTTAAATTCTCCAAGCTGCATTGTTTGGATCTTCAAGAATGGAAAAAGCAACTTTAGGATTTATTATTCCTTCTATGCGAATAGTTAATTTTAAAATAATGGCATCTTATATCCCATCCACTTGGCAGAGTTTGTCGATAAGAGCTTAAAATCTCCATTTATTTTTTAGTATATGAGCATTGATTAAATTGCACCAGTGGAAAACAAGAGAGTATAAGTGTATGTTTCTGGCTAAATTCATTCCATAAATTCTTAACCGAATTTGACACAAATTGGAAATAAAGTTGGACCAAATTTAAAATTAGCCAAGAAAAGCAAACAGATAAATAGTTCGATTTAATGACAAAAACTGTTATAAGCATGAATCTAAATACATTATTCTTACTTTATTCATTGACACAAAAAATTAAGGAATGAAAAAGACTTAAAAGTATGGTTTTATAGATTGATTCTAAGAGAAAAGAAAAAAGAATCGAATATTAAAAACTTACTTGGAAACCTTTTACTCACAGAAATAACACATTATTATTTTAAAAATATACCATAAAATATTTGAAAAAAAATTAATAATAAACAATGTGCTTCCAAAAATATGGATATCAAATTTTCAAAGATTAACTCTGATCTCAATGTTGTTAAATTTTTAGAAATAGATAAGAAAGATAAATTATAAAATACGTAGTTAACAAATAAGATTTAAAATAAATTAGCTGTATGTTTAAAACCCGTTTTGAATGAAATACTAAAATCCACTCAGTTAAGCACAATAGACTAATTCATTGAAACCTTGATCAGAAGAAATTTTAACGAATATTATAGTGGTGAAGTTAAATATTGAACAGTAAGAAAAAGAAAACAGTACAAAGAATGAAATAATCTAAAAATCACAGAATTCGATACATATTTAACAATATTCAACTTTGCATCTGTTTTTAATCAATTATTTCAACAATCAAAATAAACAAAATATCATCCTTTCCCTGTATTTTGAAAGCAATATACATATGTAATGAACGAATTTTCACAATAAAATTCTTATCTTAAAATTGCTACTATAGAATTACTGCACGGTACATTTTAGAAACTAGACTTAGCAAAAAAGCTGAGTAACTGTCAGCTTTAATACATACCAATGCCTGGATATTCATTTTAAATCAAAAAAGTGTATTTGTAGAAAAATATTCAACGAATTATTCTGTGAGTTTATAAAAATGTTGCTATTCTGTATCTGGAAGACTCTGTTATCTTTCGTTGACAGAATCACTTCATTTCTTATTTGCCATGATGAAAAAATCTGATTATTAAGCAAAATGAGGGTCAAAATTCTTAGTCACTTGATCAGTATTTTGAATAGAAAATTGTTCAAAATGGAGGAAAAGAGTAAGTAGAAACAGAAGTTCGTTCCGGAAATTTTGCAATTAAAAGAACAGTTCTTCTATCAGATGATATTCAGTTATATTCTCATTTTTCCTACAGTTTCTCACGTTTTGTAGCCACCCACATAAATTGTAAGGGTTGCTGCTCTGATAGTCTTGCTAAATTTAAAAAAGATACAATAGGAGGTTAAATGAAAAATTTTCAGAAATTATCACATCTGAAAAGCAAAGTAGTAATAAAACTTATGAAATTAGCAGATTATTTTCTTTATCACCGTTTTTTTGTATTATCGTCAATTATAAGAGCTACTAACCTGATAGTATTATTTAATTTAGGACTCAGACTAAATTTAACCCTTTAGTATCATTATGTTTGATTCAGTTTTTTTTTCACGGCTTAAGAGAAAGATTAAAATTTTACAACCATAAAATACAGATTCAGAAAATAATACCTTTTTATGTACATTGCACGATTTACTGCCAGCAAAAAGTATTCACATTTTAATGATTTTTTAGGGTGATATTTAATTATCAAAACATATTTTTATCAATAATTACACAATTTGCTTTTAAAATTCTTCTAAAAGAATTGGTATAACAATCAAAGTTTATAAAATTTCATGAATATAACATTATTAGAAACTGATATGATACTATGTTATATTAATATCTTTAGGTTTCGCGTTATGTTGACCACCTAACCGGGACATATGCTTCACATCTCAGGGCCCTCGATCACGAAAATAGGTACGGTCATTGTCAACTTTGACCCCACGAGGTTGTCTTGCCTTTGAGCTTAGTAGTTATAATAAGCCCATAATCATAACAGTGGTACTCTTTGCCCCATACATTATTACTATACACACGTTAACTATATATTTTACCTCACAGTAATTATACAGATATTTTTCGCAGTATTTGGTTCATAAAGATCGCATGATTATGATTTTATAATGAAGAATATTTAACTTATCATTTTCATATCATCATAAAAAAGCTAAAATCAGTAAAAATGTTTGTTTCCGGAGAGAGAAAGTATTATCATATTCAATAAGCGATTATGCTACAATGATTAAAAATTGGATGAAAAAAAGTATGAAATAGGAGAAGACAGATAAAAAATTTTTTTAATGTATTAAATGTTGAAATAAGGGATGTGTAGTATCTCTTAACTGTCTTACGTTATTATATATTAACAAGAGAGAGATAAATAATTGAAATAATTACTTCAATATGCTGTGTTGTAATTGTACAACTAGCAAACATATCTTTTCTCAGAAAGATTTTATGAAAATTTATTAAATATTACACACTTTACATAGATGATAACAGTTTTTGATTTTCTAAAAAATAATGCTTACCATTTTGATAAACTTTATATGATAGTTTTCTTAAATTTTATATGATATATTTTCCAAGTAACTTTATCACAATAAATATGGCTTGTTAGTCCAATACAAAAATTTTATATATTTTGAAAAACTAACGTTTTATTGAATGAATGCTATGAATCAAATGTCATCTTATTAAAATGTTTAATCTGTTCTAATAAAGATCAGTGAATGATAATAAATTGCTCTTTGAAATTTATTTACACTTCCGTATATTTAATAAATGGTATAAAAATTTATTCATTGAATTCAAAAGCTACTTAGACAATTATTAATCAACCAAATTGTTATCCACTGAAAAATTTTATGAATCTTTTCTTAAATTAATTTAAAAGCCTTTGTTTTCATAAGCAAATTAATTACCTAATTTTTAATAAACAAAGACAACAGAAAAACTAATTTCACAAGAAAACATAATTTATAGACTGTTATTATATATATATATATATATATATATATATATATATATATATATATCTTTATGCTAAATCATTTTTCAGAAATTTAATAACAAATTAAAATATCAAGATAATATTGCTATAAACTGCTTAGAATTTTTGAAATCTGAATATGCTACAACCTCAATATCCTCTGCATAGCTAAGCATTATGCAAAAGAGTTGCAGTCATGACTTTATGCAAACATGATATTGCTTAAAAGTACCTACTGGGGAATCGCTACGAAATAAACAATGGTATATTTAAAAAAATTCTAGCCAGTCAAAAAGTAAAAATGAGTTAATGATGAAATTTGAAAGAAGAATTGTTTTATAAAATGAAGGACCAGTAGGCTACTTAAAAGCGGATCAGCGACACTGACGTTTATTAGACGGACAGATATCGACCATCATAACAGCAGGGTTTCTCCGACATGTAATTGATGATTCATCCGCTAGAAGAGTTACTGAGGATATATCATGTATATCTCTTCTGCAGAGGATGGATATCTGTGACTTCGTGTCCTTCTCCACTAGACTTCAACTTAGCATAGATCCTAGTTTATTTCTATAATAAGAATTATAGTATTATTTATGACAATATACTTGTGTGTAGTTCTATGAAAGACATCTTGTACATTCAACGCACATCCTTTCTCAGGAAGGAATGCTTAAAATTGACATGCGGTTATATAAATTGGTCTAAAATCCGGTAGTTTCTTCGCTGACGAGTTCCAGTTTGCCTAACGAAATCATTTTCAGCGTATTTACATATTGGAAAAAACAAGTACTCGTAACCTTAGATCAAACATACTGGAAAGGAACATATAATGTTCTTATGTGGAAAAAAAAATCTTGAGGATGGTTTTGTAAAGGGAAATAAGTTTATTGATCTATATATGCTAACACATTGAATTCTCATTAATAGACGCTATATTAATGATATACTGGATACTTTTAATTGTTCGTATACTACCTCAATAGGCGATACTTTCATTTTGAAAACAGATAAACACAATGACATCACTATGCTCGCCTTGCATACTATCATCTTGAAAATGGAATTACTGTCCTAGAGCAAATCCTGCTATTTTAATATTAATCACTTTGAAAGCGTATAGGATGCTCTCTGAGATATCCCATTCATAAAACCTAAATAGGCTTAAAAATGCTTTGTATGACCAATGGACGTTACTACTCATGCAACTCATGGAAAGTAATGTAATTAGCATAATTTATCTCCAGGAAGCCTGCACTACTTTTAGGGTTTATTATGCTCCCTATTTAACTTTAATGTTTAATTCTGAAATTTAGAGAGTTCTAGGTTCTTGTTTATATTACAAAATGAAAGCATTCTCCATAATATTTTCTAAGATTTTGAGACATGGTATAACTAATATTATAACATAAGCATAGACGACATATTATAATAATATGCAAGCATAAAGGACTTTCCATCCAACATGCTTACAAATTTTTTTAATTTTTACTTTGTTATAATTTTTAGGAAATCACACACACGCATATTGTCTTTTCACACAAACTTCAGAATATTGTTATGAAATTTAACGTAAATGGGTACATTACCATCATTTTATTCACGCGGATTTATGATTTTCATAGTCTTCTAACCCAAATATCTGTAAATAATTTTTTGAATAATCTACCAAATAAATTTCTAAATATTAGAAATTTATTTGGGATTATGTGACCAAAATTTAAGATTTTAAAATTTTAATAATCTAATTTTATAATCTTAATAATCATAGAATTTTTTTAGTTTTAGCTTTTTTAATAAAATGAAAAAACAATTAAAATAAAACTTCTAACTGAATTAAATATATGAAAGCAGATGAATTAAAAACATTAAATATAATGATGCCATCACAATAAAAGTGACAGATGATAATGAAGAGATAAAATTCCTCTTTCATTAAAAACGTTGATTAATTTTCTATATTTTTAATACAGCTGGTTTTTCTCATTAAAAAATTGCATTTTTGAAATTTTCTAGATTTTTTTTATCTGTAGATATAAGTTAAGTCAGTAAATATACAAATGAAAATACTTGTTGAAATACGTTTGTTAAAACAATTTTATGTGTATTTCTGAGTCAGGCTATATCACAAGCGCTGTTACCCCATAAGCTGTAAATAAGTTTTTAATTTTTGTTTAATACCTTTATAACTGTTAAGCTCATTTGTATGATTATTTGGTCGAACTCATTTCATAGTACAAGAACATTTTGTCTCAGAAAGAATTTGTTTCTTTATTTTATTAATTATTCATGTACATTATTAATATTGATGTAAAATTTAAAGTAATTTTTAGGGTATTAAAATGTATTTCAGAGGTCACTAATGTTCAAATAATCTGGTGATTCAAACTTATTTTACTTGTTCTGTCAAAGAATAATATTATACAAATTTTAATAAATAGTCTTAGTCCACTAAATACGTTTGCATTGTTTTGTTGTAAAAAAAAATCAGAACATAATAAATATGTTCTCCGTTTCGCTAATTTTGAGCATTTAAGAAATTTTTGAAACTTACTATTCAGAGTAAAGAAACACAGTGAGAAAATATATTGCTAGACAGAGTCATTTCTGAGTAAAAGAATAATGACGAAATTGTTTGAAAAATACTTGCTTCAACAACATTAAATCATCATTTCAAAGTATCTGAAACAGTAGTGGATGTGAATACGTTTCCTATTCTACTGGTTATCTTTATTTAAGACTGTACTTTGCGAAACATGTTACACATTGCATTATAACACATCAGTTCATCAAATAGAATTTTTTTAGAAACGTTATATCAAGTGGTCTAATAAAGAAAAATATGTTATAAGTTTAAAACAAGTTAAAAATAAAGTGAATATTTTATATTTTTCTTAAAAGAAGAAAATGTTGGTCATTCTACGTCATTTCGATTTCTTTGGAAAAAATAAAGATATTTTTTTATTTTATTTTATTTTTTTTATTTTATTTTTTTTTAAAATTTTTTTGCAAGAATAATCTTTTAAGATCTAATTAAAACATACCTCATACACTTGTCAAAAAACGAGTATCAAATATTCTGAAAAGAACGATTATTCAATTATAATGATTAATATTAGCTCGAAAATATGAAAGAATACAAAAACTAAGTCTTCTTTTTAAAATAATTTAGTCTTCAAAAATTAGCGTAAAACCAATTTTATTAATTAGTTACAAAAACTAATTTACCCTTCTTAAAATCAACCCTGCCTAATTTCTAATCAGTATTTTAAAAATTTATAAAAACATTACAAACAAAAATATTACACAACCGATGAAATTTTATTTTAAAATTCTTTTAAATGACTAATTAGGCATTATAATGTTCCGCTAACTTAAAAGTGTCCTTTATTAGTATACTTACTGTTATTCCTGGACAGCAAATCCCGACCATAAACAAATTTCGAAAGCAAACAGATCTTCGCAACTTCACCATATCAAATAATAAATAAAGACATCGAGATATTTCCCCACATTCACCTGGAAGTCCATCTGGTGTTCTACAATAGTTCACATTTGCTGATAAGTCGCTGATGATGTCAACTGAAACAAAATTACTCATAAGAAATCCAGAAAGGATATTTAAGTTACTTTTTAAACTTATAGAATTCTTTATTCTTATACAATGTAAGATATCACAAAGAAACTAATTTATTGATTTTAAATAATTGCTTAAAGTAAATACATTTTAATCTCCAAATTCAAATATGATACTAAATAGAAACCAAATATTAAGACTTACTTAACCATCAATTGTGTAATAAGTTTTAAGTTATGAAGAGAAAAAATTCTATATTTAAACTTTCAAACATATTAAAATGAATATCAACAAAAGCACAGCTTAAAATTGGAAGCGAATTTTCACAAAGAGATTGGCAAATATTCGAACGTTTGACGGTGAATATTTTTATACATTATTTTAAAAATGTTAAACTCTAAACTTTATAAGTATTATGAAATTCTATGTTGCTTTAATAAAGTGAAACTAATTGTAATTAATAGGTTTTTAAATAAATAAAATTTTACTACTGATGATGCTGTTTTCAAAATAACTAAGTCTAACCAGTTTCAAATAATTTTTTCTTAAGCAGTAGCCATTAAAAATATAAAACGTAGAACGAATTCTGTAACATATATTATGTTTGTAATGGATACAAATATTGCAGCATTTATATTCAAACCATTTACGCACATTTTTTTCTTAAAATATATAACATTGCAGGCACTGAAAATATTAACTTTTCGTTTTATCAAATATAATTTTATTGAATTGTTTCTTAAATGAAATGTTTACATAAAATATTCTGCAAGTGATTATTAAATACAAATAATTATACAAACTTCATAAAATTAAGCCGTACACATATTTTTACAATGAAGAATATATCAATACTTTTTTTTCTAATATTGAATTAGAATGGTTTTCAATAATATAGTTAGCAAATAAGGAGTATGTTTTATTATTACGTCTATAAAAATTTCAATTTTTATTACTTTTTATCTTTACTTTTGCCCTCTCATGAGAGCACTTAAAGCTTAAGACATCGTTCCATTAATCGATGCCATATTAAAAGTTGGATTCTTTAATCCAGTTTACATTGCAGTTAAATTTAAGAAATACAGTAAGAACGACTCATTTTTCTGGAAATATACAATTATTGCTGAAGCAAAAAACTTGACATATAGAAATAGTGAAACCCTGGTTTAAAAATCACGAGATTGAAGGAGAAATTTAGTTTGTATTTTACAATTTATGTACCATTTTACTTAAAATTTCATTAAGACAAAACACATTTCAATTTAACTAAAAACTTTAAAAACAATAATCAACAACATTCAATATTTTATTGACTTTTTGTTAATCAGGAAGAAAGGATTGGATCAAATATTGAACTAGAATCTTTGCACTTTTATTCCGCATTATATCTATGTGATTAGAAACATTCAGGGGCATGATAATAAATATTTTGTCTCTTACAGCAAAACAATCCAATGTATTCGGATGCATATAATATTGCATTTTATATTCTTCTGAAGTAAAAGAAAATATGTCCACTATAAATAGT
Source organism: Latrodectus geometricus (assembly GCA_026290005.1). Lineage (NCBI taxonomy): Eukaryota > Metazoa > Arthropoda > Arachnida > Araneae > Theridiidae > Latrodectus > Latrodectus geometricus. Next base: position 469,037 of record JAPDSC010036683.1, read on the forward strand.
TGTAATGTTAATGAGAGTCATCTGTACTATATTCGTTTTAATAAGTTTTTGTACCTTAATTCAATCAATGTTTATTATTTAAACTAATTTTTATTACATTTTGTTTCAATTTCTTATTGGAGTTGCATAATCCTATATTTTAAATATGGTTATAGTTTAAATTTAACATCATAAACAATAGAGCATTTTTAGCGCAGATTTTGGTTTATGCGGAAAAAAATATGAAAATGTTCACCGTCCATGTTACCAAAAACCTACTATAAATAGTTAATAAGACAATCGAATTAAACAGCATTTTTTGAATGTGTTTACTCCATTTTTAAATTTTTACGCATTATCTTGAAAGGAATATTTATATCCTTTTAGAATTCTACAAAGTAAGTGTTTGCTTCTTCTAAATGGATGTAATCAAATTTGAAAGTTTTAGTATGAAACTAAAGATTTTAATATAATTAAAGTCAGTAATATTGAGTATAATTAAATATTCTTGCCTAAACATTGAGAAAACTTCTTTGCAAATGGAACAAGAAATAAAAAGATCAGGAATATCAGTTCTTTTTAAATATTTTCCTCGAATTGTTCTAAGAGAAATATCATTTAATTCCCATATTGCAATATATCGCTTATTACTAAAAATAGTTAGGATACTAAATTTCTTTTAGAGATATCTCTGATAATAGCAGATTGTAAATAACATGTTTCTTATGAATAACAGAATATTTAGAATAGCTTGAAGCTAATTATTTTGAGATAATTTTTAAGCCAAAACATTGACTGCCAAAATATCTGTCAATATTGTAATCAGATTTTTGACGCTTGTTTAAAATTTTTTATAACCAGTAATACCCAGATATTTTCAACGATATTTACGTTAAAAAAATTTGGAGGCCATGTGTAAGCATATTTTGTCACTTTTTTTAATTTGACTTTTTGATGATAGTGAAGATGCATCACCCTGCTGAGGTATCTCCAAAGATGTTAATCCAAGAAAGCATTATGTCTTCATCCTCAGAAGGTGTTAATATATTATTATATCTAATTAAAATCAAATTAGTCTTTCCACCCCTTATACATAAATTTTACCCACAGAAAATGATATCACTTCCTTTAAAGCGAACTTTAACCAATCGTATAAAACGAACAAATGAAGCGAACATGATCCCTGCTTTACTATCTTGGGGGAAATGAACCAGTAATTCATGAAATGTGTTGCTGCTCAAATTCTATTCTTTTCTAGAGGAATATACTTTTCGCAAATTCTTGATGCAGAAATGTCTCTTACGCAATCAGTTTCTGGAATTTCATTGAATCTCTGGGATTATTATCTTCTTCCCACAAGTCGATAGAAAATGGCAGGAAATATATGTAACATTAAAGAAATTGATTTCTGCTTTATGCTCTCTTAAAAAGTTTAAAAAATAAAAATAGTGAAAGTTTTTTTATAGACAGGATTGAAAATAATTACCACATTTTATATTTACCTAAAATCATTAAAATTCATGCTATGTGTGTTCATATATATATAAAAAATATTAAAAAATTATTGCATTATGATTTAAAACGCATAAAATTATTGCCGAGGATAGTAAAAATTATGCATAAAAATATTATACTCATGAAAAAATAGTTTGTTTAATAAGCTAGATATAATTTATAATTATATATCACTTATGTACTAAGCAAATTATGTTTCATTACAAAAGTCAACATATAACCACAATTGAATATAATTGAAGTAAAAGTATTTATATGATAAAAAAAAAAAATAATGATTCTTTGATTTACCAATAGGAAATTTTAATTATGTAATTTTTAAAAATTTCATATTAAACAAATATTTAATAATAATTTTGATTCCAATATCATGGTGCTTTAAATATTTCATTCATCATCAATTGTTTAAAAAAGTTTCGATTCGATTTGGAAAAAATATGTTTTGTAATATCTGTTGAAATGTTTAGATCCTGATAATTTATATTAAATGATATGCTTTTAGTATTAATTACAATAAACAAGATCTTGAATAATACTTGATATATTCAATTACTTCCGTTTTCGGCATATCAGCCATTAGTTAACGAGCAGTCGAATAAAACAATGATGAAGCATAAAAAGTTTTAAAATTAATGTCCGTAGAGTTGTCTTCAAGAACTTTAAAACAATGCGATAATGCTTGAGGTGGCCACCATCGATATCCCCCTGGTTGCACAGAAGGCAAAAAGCCGAATCTTTGACTCCAATAAATGTAAGGCTTCTGCAAATAGTCATGTCCAGTAAGCAAATTAAAGAAAGCAACTCCAATAACTCGTGTCAGGGAACTGGGGATATAACGATATTTAGTGAGCAAGAAACTGAATTTATTTCTTACACACAGCTACATCACTATACAATGAGGCTCTATTATGTTTTTAATTTACTGTAAATGATTCATTTGACATTATGCAGAGGTAGAGGAGAGTCAGGTTGTGACATGAGAGATCCCGCTTTAGTAAACCTATCAGCCTGCTAGTTTCCAAAAATATCACACTGGCGGGGAATCTGCTGAAGAACAATGCTTTTCCTAGACCTTTTAAGTTCAAATAACTTCATTATGCAGAAATAAACTTGTACATTTTCATAATGCATTGAATTCGTGAGTGACAAAATAGTGCTTGAGAATCGATGAGAAATACAATACTGTGTTCAGAACAATTTTTCTGTTTAACGATTGCTAATGATATTGCCGCTATCTCACTGTCAAAATTGTCACAATACTTCATAATAAGATAACTAATACTGAAAGCACTTAAATAGGCTACAACACTAGCATTTTTAAATCATCTTTTCATGAACCATTTGTGTATTAGTGGAACCATTTGTCAAAAGGATATTTGTGAATATACAATAGCAAGAGCCTCACTTTTTATATCACTATGTATAGAAAATTATTTATCAACATCCCAAATAAAATCCAGGTGGCTCTCCAATGTCACTTGGAACATAATACTTAAAAATAACAAATTAATTATCCCACATTATGTTAATATGAAAAATATTGTAAACAATAGACGTCAACGTGCAGAATATTGTGCTTATAAAAGTATAGGATGACTGATCCTGAATAATACTTTAAAACAACAAGTTAACCAACCCATATAGCATTATGAAACATGTTGTACTCAATATTCTGACAATATGCAAAAAAAACTTAGATTCAAGAAGAAAATGATGGGTGTTCAAATGCTTTATAACAACAATCATCTGTTTAGGTATCGGATACGTGTTGTCAAAAATACTTCAAAACTGGATTCATGATTGCATAGTGCTAGGACTGCGCATATGGATTGGAAGGCTTCATTTTAATCATTGTTGAACAATGGAAGGTAGCTGCTACCATTTTCTGCATGCGCATCTGTGGAAAAAAGTGTATTGACATTAGAAAATGGATGGCTTAACAGATGAAAGCTGTTGTAAGTTTTTTTTCTAATATCTTTCAGATTTTGCCTTTAAGGGCGGAGGTGGTCTCGTTCGTTAAGGCATTCATTCTCGTTATCAGAAGGTAGTGAATCTAGATCTAACCAAAGATCCGTTGTGTTCACTAATAGCGGCTGAGGCTCGTTAAATATATTATAGTTGCAATGTTCTCTGTGTGAAATGATATCTCAAGGGGTGGCAGGCTAAGTATTTGGGAGGTTTTTGCTTGGTCCCTGCTTCTAAATTACGAAGACTCCCACCCGGCTGCTTCTATCTTATTGGTAGAGTCTAACTCAGGCCTAAGTACAGGAAATCAAGCTGGTGCAACAACATTTTGCCTTTATGAAGGTGTTTACCAAAATTATATAGGTTCTGAATTATTAGATTGGGTTCTACTTATGCAACGAAAGGGGAGAAATTTGAAAAACTCCCAAACGCCCACTATGTGACATATAGGAAGCACAAATTTAATATTTATTTACTGGTAATTGATTTCTCTACAGCATCAATTTGTCTAAGATAGTCCAGTCATTGATAAATGTAAATTTGTTTTTCTGACTTACTTATCATTCTGAAGAATGGTGTCCAGCCTTTAGATATAAGTGTTTGCCTGAAAGTGATTATTTGAAACTTTTCCGAATTTCCTTTCTTGTAGCGCTTGGTTAAGACGTGCTACAAATGCAAAAACCTCCGGAAAGTAATAAACTTTGCGTATTTATAAAAAATATTTAACTTAGAATGATTAGGTTACCTGCCATGCAAATTTAAAGAGTTTTAATACAAACACCATAATTAAAAATATTTTAGATCCCCAATACTATGAATCTTTAAAAGAAATACTTAATAGGAAAGCAAACTTTAAACAAAATGCTTAATCGTGACGACATTCTTATAAGGATGTTAAAAATACGGTTTAGAAAGTTTTAATATTTTATTTTCTGCTATTTTTTTAATTACGTGATTAATTTTTAACGTACCCCAAACCCATACCAATAATATAAAAAATTTCGATAACGTTTCATAAAAAAAAAACACGCTCACACAACAGCTTTGTGTGTGAATATCATTTAGTTAAACATAATAAACTACTTTATAAATTGAAACATTTCAATAGCTTAGGCTAGAAACATTTCAATAGCTTAAACTTTGGTACAGTTGAATAAGCTTTTTCACAAACTTTTTATAGCTAATGTTACCATTTTTGGTAAAAAGAATACATTATAAGATATCTTTGTATTCCCAGAACTCATCTGTTGCCCATTTAATAAAAATGCTTCCCTAATAAATTCCCTAACATTATTAACTTTTTGTAATTTGTCGAGTAATTAACTTGATCAATAACAGATAAAGAGATTTTTGAAACGGTAGAAGACAGTGAAAGAATTAGAGAATCATTGAAGAATCATACTTTACTGAATCATTTAGAAAATCATATAAAGTAGATATGAACTAGATGCATTAAAATCCTTGAAGAATCATCTAGGGAATCTTCTAGTGGATATAATTTTTTACACATTTCTAATAGCAAATCAATGATATGATTAGATTACATAGCAAGAGTATACTTCATTACATAAAATTCCTTTGAATATTTGCTAAAAACCAAATCTTAAAATATAAAATAAATACTTACGTTGCCTTGAAGTATCTTGAGACTGTCCGAATGAAAGATGAAAGAGAAAAAAAGAGGCAATCCATATACTCCTGTAAAAGAAAGGTTGTATTAATTTAATAAAAACAAAGCAAATATAATACACTCAATATAGACATTAATTATAACTTGACATTAAGTATCTCAATCCAATTTAGATATATGTATCACATCAGTATCCTTTTTGCGCTATCGTATAGTTGATATCATTAACAATGAAAACATTTTTTTATACTTTTTACATATAACTAGCATAAATACTTGTTGTTAATGACACTTGGCAACGCCAAGCCAGCCCGTCACAGAGACTAGGCGAATGAAGTCAGAAAGGGAGCGTCTTCCATTTTTTTTAATTGAGCACCCTCATACGAAGGTAGAAGTACGACTTTTGGCTCATAGATAGCAGCACCAACTGAATCTTCCAATTTAGAGATTGAAACCAGTGAAGACCCAAAGCCTGGCTCCAACCACCCCCATAGGTATTAATTTTTATAATGGGAACATGGAGGACATTGCAACCCGACGGATTTAACGTGCCCCAGTCGCCATTAGTGAACACGACGGATCTTCGGCTAAGCCGGGATTCGAACTCACCACCGTATGGTAACGAGAACGATGCCCGAACCAACCAAGCCACCGCGGCCTGCATAAATACTTTTATTGCATGAATAATTTTATAATTACTCCATTCTTTTTTGTGTGATAAAAATTTTCGAAATATGTACTTGGCAAAATATTTCTGCACAGGAAATTCAATAAATTTACTTTTTTTTATGAGAACAAGATATTTTTGTGAGTTTAGAAGCTTTCAACCATTTTCAAATATGTAATTTAATATGTTCAGCGCACTCTATGATGTATATAACAAATCTTCAACTCACGTTTCAAGTTTCCTTCCAGGAACTACATTCACTTTATAGTAATGCTTATAAATGAGCATACATTTAACTTTACATTTAGTTTTCAATTAACTAAACAATAAGAATAACATAAAAAGAAGGGATATATCAAATTATGGTATATAAATGAAAATCGCAAACGCTTCTTCGAGTGAAATCACTAAGTGATTGATTTCGAGGTCACAATAATCTATACGAGAAAACAGCACTCATCGCAGAATGAAAGGCAAGTCTACAACGTGCTGATTGAAAAAAAAAAAATATTAAAAATCGAACGCAAATAATTAACAAGGTCACCGCTAAATGTGTCAGCATTCCCTGCTTGTGAGATTGATTGCAAGCCCGTAGGCTCTCGCGAGCAGTTGCTTTCACTTAATAATATCGATAATTAATTACAATTCAATAATACACGCCATTTATTGTTCAATGCGTGTACATCATTTAATAATAAAAACACATCTTTTACAAAGAAATGAATATAATTATCTTTTACTTACGCTGTTTTTAATCAGTTCATTATACCACTGACACAGTGTCATCTTTCCCCAGCATATAGCAGAACTGGTTGCTAGGAGACAGATTAAACGTATTTTTCTGAATATGATTGTTCTCTTCTTTTTGCATGTATGTGCCTGACCTCACAGAACATATGGTAATTTATTTAAATATTTAATTTTTTCAAAGGAAAATTTCTGTTGATAACTTACACATTTTTAAACCTTACAAAATATGAAAATTATTAAGGCTGATTTAAGATATGAAAGTGGAAAACCATTGAAGCACATGCAGTTTTTGTTACTTACTAAAATCTAAGCACATGATACAAAACTCATGTCATCATTGTTAAAATGTTCATGTGATTTCCTTTCAATCTAGTCTAAAATTTCATGGTTTGGATTTATCTCAAAAGTCATTTTTTGCACACGAGAATTTATTAAATAGGAATCTACAGTTTCAAGTGGATTATGAATCATTACAAACATCGATGTCCGAGCTAGGACTTGAAATGAAGAAATGTTTGACTGAAAGTCGGGCCGCTAACTTTTCAGTATCCAGATTGGTAGATTTTGATGAAGTATATATGAAGGTCATTCAGAAAGTAACGACATTTTTGTTATAAAAAATGAAAAAAGCATACATATCTATTACACACATTTATTACGAGAATAAAACAATTTAACTACCCACATTAAATTTCCCTTATAACTTTTTATAAACACTTCCAATGTTAAATTATTTGTCAAGCCTGATCAAGAGCTTCAAAATTCCTATGTTATTTATTTTCTTCTATCACCAATTCATTAAACCAAATAATCACAGCATTCTTCAAGTCAAGTTTCTTCCTCTACTTCTAATTTCAATGCATCTATAGCCTAGAAACTTTTCCGGCTTAAGTAGGTGATTAAAATTGCTAGAATCAAGTCCAGACTATTTAAAAAGTGTCCATTCAAATTGATCCAATGACTCTTGAGCTTCAACATCAATGTGAAGATGGGTTAAAGTCATGAAGGAGCCCAAACATTTAAAAAAAATCTATTTATTGTTTTGAATGACCATCCTTCATTTTCTAAGTCTAAAGATTTGTTTTAATCATAGTACCTTTCGCTATGAAATGAAGTGATTACCTGATTTAATGAACGGCGACAAAAGAGTATAACATAGAAAGTGAAATGTGTTCGTATTTGATACTATAAATAATAGTATGCGAGTTGTGATTATGTAAAGAAATGGAAAAAGCTTTATGCATGCAACAGACCAGTTTCTTTTCCAAAAAAATATTGTGTTTTTCATTGTCTTTATATATATATATTTATATAAACGGTTTTTATTTCCTTGAAAGCTATCATATTTAAATTTATTTTTTATACGTAGCTTTTGTCAAAAGGGAAAATTCTCTAATATTCTATATTATTCTCTGATGTATCCAAGAAAAGTAAACACCACCGTTTGGTTGAAAACAACCTAGTTTATGTTTCCTTATCAGGAATTCGATAAATGAAACTTTCTTAAGTGGATACTTAAATAAAATAAAAAAAATATACTAATGAAAAACATTTTTCACTGATTTATGTGTCATTTTAAGCGATCACTACTGATATAAATTAGGAAAATAATATGACCACTAACGTAAGTGAAACTTGTGTATAGAGTAATAGACAGTCCTGCCGAATCTAAATGCCTTCTCTCCAGAAAATGTAAATATATATATTTTTTAAATTATGCTGAATTATGTAGAAACTATTCTATAAACGCAGAAAGCGTATCAACCAAAATAGTGCTCAAAACTTTTCTAAAAAATTCCGGGAAAATAATAATCATTACTTTCCCTTCATTCACCATTGAAGACTATTTTCATAAAATGATATCATAAGAAATAGCAATAGCAACGCAATTTTCCATTCAAATGGAAATTGCTTCCTGTTTTGAGTCAGAAAACATTACACAGGTGCCCTACTTTTTTTTTATCCAGACAGTACATTTTACCAACGGTTTCTTCTGTTTTATCATTTTTTTTCTCGTTATAAGGGTGACTATGAGGCAGATATACACAATTAGGTTACTTTGCAGCATTTATGTTTATGCAATTCTGTTAGTAGCTGTGTTGGTTTTCAGCATTTATCAAACAATACTGTATGTACTAGCCATAAGAATCGAATGCAAGCTATTTGCTTTTTCTTTGGAAGCATTTATTTAAAAGTACGTTTAGTTCTTTGAGAATTATACACTGAATTGTTATCATTTTATTAAAACTCTATTTCCTTTCATGGTACTAGGCTTCGACTATAGATTTGATTTGTAAAATAACAGTAAATTCTTCAAACAATTAAATAAATTAATCGCACCAAGTTTATTTAACATGTATTCAAATTTTAAAGGTGTAAAGTGTTTTATTAAAAACTATTTATCACACAGAAATTTTTATCATGATAAATAGCAAGGGGCCAATGATAAATTGAAATTTTATTATTCTCAGCAGTTGAAAAGTACGTTTTATTTAAAATGATATTTTAAAATTAAAAAAAAATGTCGATGTGCTTTAAGAAAAACTATTTGTTTCCACATACATCGCTAAATCAAAAATTAGTGAAAAAAAGTGATACATGTGCTTTAAATGCTGTAACTCATCCAAATATTTCCTCACATTATGTTTCCATCATACATTTTTCTTTTGAGAAACATTTATATCCCTTAAATTCATAATTGAGATCTATTTTTATTTACTTATAAAATATTAAAGTTGTTTAAAATATTATGATTATTACATATTATATAATTATTTTATAAGTAAAATTTCTAGATTCTTAAAAATTTTAAATAACATTAAACAAATAGTAA
>JAPDSC010036683.1:478385-504698 GCA_026290005.1 Latrodectus geometricus
TCCTTTTTAAAATTTAAGTAAAATTAATTTACATAAATTTTAAAAAGTAAATAAGCGAAATTAAAATTGATTATTAATAAAACTGTATTTTCGTCAAGCCGAAGTGAGAGAAAAATAAAAATAATTAACTCACTTAGTAAGTTATAGTTAGAATATTATATAAATGCTTAATGGTTGGTTGGTTGGGTTTAATGGCGCAAGGTCCTAAGAAATGCTTAAAAATTGCCCAAAAGTAATAAAAATAGTACTTTTGGGAAGCGACTTTATTTGCATAAAAACATTGGTGAAAGTCATAACAACTTAATGGGCAATGATATCTCATTTGTGATTGCAATATTTAAACAATTTAAAAAATGGTACAAAAATAGTAAAAATAGTACTTTTTGAAGCTATTTTAGTTACGTAAAAAACGTTGGCAAGAGTCATTGTAGTTTAATTGGAAATGATAATCTCATTTAGAATTGCAATAGTTAAGTACTTTTTGAAATAGTACAAAAGGGCTTTAAATCAAAGAACCGTAAGAAGATAAAATCCTTTCATGATATCATCCTTAGAATCCACTTAGTCACTCTGATTTTAATTGCACTGAAACTTATAATAAACTAAATTTTTTAATCACTAGCAACTGTAGAAAATAAACTAGAGTAGTAAAAATTGCTTCGAACAATAGTTTTAGATAAAAAACAAGACTCATGTTTTATAACAGATTAAATACTAATTTAAATTAGTTTTTTTCAAAGACAAACAATAATTAGAAAATTTTTTCCCATACCTTATAAATAGATCCTATATATATTTCTGTGTTTGGTGCTGATTTGTGAAATTGAGGCTTTAGACCCGGAACTGATTGATCCAAGCAAAAGTGTGCAAACTTGATCTTGAGTAGTATTGTTTGATCTACATGTTTTTTTAAGCCATATATTGTTATCGATATCTTTAAAGTGATAGGATCTGTCCGACAAACTATAACTTGTTATTTTATTTGGAGCTATCCCTTATAACAAAAAAGATAAATAGATGTGATTGATTTTTTTTAGGGAAAACGGACAACGTATTTACTTTACAAAGATTTTTTTTAATATAAAATTTAATGATAAGCAACTAATGAGAAGGGGGGGGGGAACCTGAAACTCCTGCTGGCCCCGTTTTACAGACAGGAATTTCACCGCACAGTAAACTTGATCGGATGAAATGACACAAAATGATTTTAAACTCAATTTTAGAAACCATTATCTTTTCATACCCCTTGATGATATTGTATAGTTTATACTTAATGAACTCAAAACTTATGCAACATAAAAAATGTTGGTTATTGTATATTTATCGAAATCAAGAAAAAGTTCTCTAAATATTACTATATAGTATATAAATTATAGAATATTAACTATCGATTTTAGATAGCTAACATTCTTTAGCTTGCATAGCATATAACAATACTTTTAAAGGACTTTTTTCTTGATTTTCATAAGCATTTTAAATTACTTTTGAGGAGCGAGGAGGAAAAAGTGGTCTATTTTAACCCACCAACCATACCATTCCTCAATCACATGTATTTGGATGTTCTGTGGGTAGTACTATGAAAATTTTGTTTCAAATGGAATATACTCTGAGTTTCCACAATCTAAGCAGATCAATATTCTGCCAGAGTATTTATAAGTTTTAATGACGTGATAATCTTCATTTATACTAATTTCTCCTTTTTTTATTTAATACTAGGATATTGTTAAATTTATTATTACATTTCAAAATGCTTTAAAAAGTAAAATTTTTTTACCTGTTCGTGAGAAAAAATAAGCTCGCAAGATTCAGAGAAAAATCAGAATTCCTTTCCTATTCACGCATCACTTTCTTGATTCAGAAACTTTATTCGGAGGTAAGAGTGAAAAAGAAGCTACCAATCATCTTTATCTACTGCTCAGATGAGTAACGAGCCTTTAATTTATTGATGGTGAATCCCCGGATGTCCGTAAAAAAGAAAAAGTAAATTGAAATCGTCTTCCAAATGTTGCATCAATCAAAGAAAGCGGTTGACCTCACTTCTTCCTTTCAAGGTCTATGAATCAGCATCGAAAGAAAATGGGTAAGAAAGTTGTTTGACCTCTTAATGTTGATGCTCGAAAACTTACCCTAGTTATATCTTCCAGGAAGCTGAATTTTATTTTTATCGTAATTATATGACCGCGTAATGCTAATTAAGTAAAATAGCATTTTACAATTAACAATGCTTAAATGCGTAACCAGAATGTAATTTAGAGAAATTAGGCTGAACTTAGTTAAATTGCTTATTATTTTTATGGGAAAAGTGTATATTAAAGAAACAATGAAAAAAAATAGCTTATTAAGAATCTTTTCATTCATTAAGTTTTTTTTTAAATAAAGAATTGAAATTTTCCATCCAAATTTCATTATAAAATACTTCATAAGTTACAATTTTAAGTTAATAATTATGTTTTAACAATGTTAAGTAAAATGCAAGCGTATTTGAGATATTATTCAATAAACTTATTTTTGAACCATTTTTTTTAAATTTTATTTTGCGGAAATAATATTCTTCGAATGTTCGGCAGTCGTCTTTAAATTGATATGAATCCTTTGCATTTTTCTTCTCTGCAACATGGTAAAATGAATTATTAATCAAGAATAAATGAAGGAATCGTAGTACATATAAAGCAAAAATAATAAATAAACCCAATTAAAAAAAAAAAAAACTTCCTTTTAAAGATGATTTATTTCCCTAAAAATAGGAAGTAGCAAGATAAGCTTGGGAAAAGAACTAATCCATGAATTAATCGAGTAAATTTATTTTTTCATTATAATTTTTTCTGAATTTCTCACTTCGTACTATCTTTACATCTTCAACTAAACTCACTGATACATTATCGATTTAGTTGAACATTGAAAACCAGGAGTTCACTGTTATAATCTTCAGCAAAAATACTTAAGTAGATTAAAATATTAGACTTTATTTTTTTATAAAATAATAAATCAAATATACTGAACTACATATTTTCATTGTAATTTTAATTATTACAAACATGTTTTTAAAATATAAACTATATAAAAATCTATAAAAATATATATATTCTTTAACCTTTTTAAAATTATTTCATAAGTAAGGCATTATTCCTTAATTATTTTCATGTCAAAATATTCAAACTAAAAATTTGTGTTAATGAATATTTTTACTTTTTCAAGTATGTTAGAGCCTACTTTCATATTATACAATTAATAAGAGTTCTGACCTGAAAAAAGGTTAAGAACCCTTGTAATAAAAGTATTTGTATTGTGTTTGTAGCACATGGAGAGAAGGGGGCTAATGGTACTAAACAAATAACTAAACCGGTTGTGAGCTACCATCACCATTTTTAGTAAAAATGAAAAAAATGTAAGGGAAAGACATTTTATACATACATATATATATATATATATATATAGAATTGTATATACATAGAAGTTATATTACACAAAAGTACTTCCAAATGAAATTTAATAAGTATATAATATTAAGTTTCGGAAAAAGATATCCATAACTTATACATGAACTTGAACGCTTCATTTACATGTTTTGGATTAATTTTGTACGAATGATTTCAAACTGTTTTGTGGCTGATCTTTAGTTTCTGGACTGCTAACTTTCTAGTCAACTTCTGGCACTTTTGTGATTTGATATTATCAAAGATGAACCTACCTGTGAGTGGGGCATCTTTAACATCAAATATACTTGAATGGAATTGATGAAACAAAAATTATACTTAATTGGCTGTTACAGTATCGGGACAATCATAAATACAAATACGAATTTTCAACTGCTTGACTTGTATTTTCGCCTTTATCAAAGAAAAACTGTGAATGAACTGCATTTTTTGTTAACTTCCATTTTTATCATCCTGTACCTTATAACTGAAGGGATTAAATAAAACAGCAAAATATTTTTTAGTGCAAAATGTGATCCTTCCAACGAGAATAAATCTGAAATTGCATCTTCGATATTCTGAATGAGATATCCAACACTACATTCATCTATCGAAAAAATAATGGATTTCTTTTTCTCAAATTAATATATATAAAGTCATTTTAATATCTAGCTATCTGAAGTCAGTAAAAACCTTATATATGGGCATTATGCAATCAGTGAAAACTAGCTATTTCTTATTTTGCTATGGATACAGTTGTAGATCCTTCAATTGAGTGGAAAATGTATTTTTACTCTTTTGATACTTCTACAAAATCTAATATTTCCACGATTTTCAATATATACTTTTTATTTATTTTTTACTGTATACATTTTTATCATAATCTATTAACATCTTAATGATGCATTGAACTCAAAGAAATTTACTCTGGCTCATTTAATGTTCAACATAATAATAAAGACGATGTGTGAGCAGAAAGTATTTAAAAGTGAGAGGAACCTAAAATATATATTACAATTCTACATTCTATTATTTATTTTATTGTGTAGTTGCCATACCATTTAGTAAAATTACAAAAAATACACCTAATTAAAACTAAAATATTTATGAAATATTTCAACACATAAATATTTTTAAAAATCTAAAAGTTAACAAAAATTCAATATGATGAGTATTAGTAATTATGAGATATTTCTCCAGCTAGCTGAAATGTTGGTTCAAGTAATAAATTTATAAAAGGAATAATTTTCTCTCAACTCTAACTAGCATATGAATTTTCTTAAGTTAGTAATATTATCATTTGATTTGTTTCTTCGCAATAATTTTATTCAATGTCTAATTTGGCGAGGATATGTAATTTAAACTAAACTTCAGAATACAACAAACATCTACTGCCAAGGGTTGGTCAAACTTATTAACTGCTTAAATGAAGACCAGAGAGGTGACCATTCAACAAACAGCTCGGCTAGTATTTCTATACTAAAAAAGAAAGAAGCTCAATAAAGCTGAATGGACTTTTTCAGAATGGAAATTTCTAGATACAAGTTCATTCATATACAACTTATTCTACAAAACAATGAGAGAAGACTGTCGCATTTATATATTTTGCACAAGCGCATCTGCCGGGTGTGAAAATTTAGAAGAGTTCTTGGTTTTCTCCCTTGTGACTCCTGAATACTACTACTACTTATAAAACTACTTATACTTATATAACTACTTATGCTCACTACTTATAAAACTTCTTCCCGAAAAGAAGTACTCACAGTAGATATTAAAATGGGAATTATTACAGCTTTTATATATCGCTTAGGTAGTCCGCAACACAAGCAAATGACCCTATTATTTTGAAAATTAGAAATTTTATATAAATAAAATTTCAAATTATCTGTTAATATATTAAACGTGATACTCATGACAGTTTAAAATCATTTTTGACTTAATGACAAATAATGTTTATATTTTTCACCCTATTATAATTTAATGTTAAAGAATGCATTATTTCGACTTTTGTCGCAGATCTATCTTTTATTTTATTATCTCATACTTTCGCTTTCCTCAATGAACACCACCAACAGTATCAATAGCTAAAGAAAATATTAAAAAAAAAAAAGAAAAAAAACCCCATATATATTAAACTGAGCTTAGCGTGCGAATCAAAATGAAAATAAGATAAAAATTGAAAATATAATTGCAAAACAAATATTAAGAAATAAAATATTTAATAGATATACGAATATACATCAATGAAATGAAGTGCAACAAATTATGTACATTCAATTAATCTTAATTAAGAAAATAGACTTTCTAAAGTTGTTATTATCATAGGTATTTTAGCACTTATTATTTAATTTTTAGCATTTTAATTATAAGTGAAGTGAGAAAAATTAATAATTATCAGTGAAATATCTTCACAATTATTTAAGATTCACTCCATTTATTATCACATTCCATAAAATGTTTTAACAATAAACATCTTATCTTCTAAAAATAAACAATAAATTTTATTGTTTGTAATTTTTGTGAAAACTCAAATTATCCTGTCATCAAAATTATAAGGGAATTATGCTTGAGTTTCCAAAGCCCATTAGTCTGAAAAGCATCACCAATTCAATGGAACATTAATATAATTGATCAATCAATTTTTATTTTATTATTAAAATTTTTATGTAAAATATATAAACATCATTTACTACAAATATATATATATATATATAACAAATAAAAAAAACTTCAAATATTGCTAAATATCGATTGTTGGATAAAATACACTCACCTCATAGTATAAATATCCACTTGCATGCAAACTATTCTTCTGTCACACACATACACAAGACTTACTTAAACATTGGAAATAAAAGTGGAAAAGCCGACACTTAAAGACGGGCACATATCCGTATGCAGGCTTGGCGTAGGTTTTGACACGCTTTATTAATCTAGGTCGTCTGAAGTAACCCAATTCTGTCCCTCTCAAAAACGTATCTACTCATCTGAAGAAATTTTCATTATAAACGTTTTCCTTCATTTGTACCCGAATTTTCAACTTGAAAGGGGTGAAGTATAAAGACTTCCAGAGTAATGAATTCAACCGATGATAAATTTTATGTTTTCCAGCATTTAAACATAGATTCGAACAAATTCCTATTGTTTTCCTCCTACTGAGAAACCATGTATTGCGTAAAAAGCTATTGTTTTAAATATGTTGCATTATATATCATAGAAAATGTAAAATTCCAAAAATAAGTTTTATTTGGAGTAATTATTTTTTATTTTTATTGATCATGAAATCATTTTATGTAGTAATTTAATTCAGAAAGTTATTCAAACATAAGTAATAGAGATACACAATGATAAAAATATTACAAAATGCTGTACAAATTTTTTTCTATATATGTTTCTTATTTAATGAAAGTTATTTTCTATTAAAAATGCTCCAATAAAAAAGGATACATTAATGAATCAAAATAAATGGAGAATCTAACAACTTTTGATATAAATAGAAATTAAAGAAATGCTTTGTTTATTAATGATTGACACGTTTTGTAAGTTATGAAAACAGAAAACTAAGCAAAATGTGAAGAGAATAAAACAATTGCATATTGAAGTGTCTGAAAAACGCATACACACTTTGAGAATTTTTATTAAAAGTTTATTTTCCTACCGGCATGGTTAAAGTTCTGGGAAAAATAGAGATTAGTTTAATTTGAAAAAAGTGAACTTTCAGGCTAAACTGAATATTCTAAATGGTGGTTAAGTAAATTAGCAAATTGGTGGCCTGCTACATCTATATATTTCTACAATACGTACAAGACTGATAAATTTTTTAATTCGTTCTAAAATTTTCCTAATAAATTTTAATCGCTTACTTTTGGACATTTTTTTCCAAATTATACGTGAGTTATAATGATACACCTCATATTTTACTGTACCTCAAAAGGAAAAATAAAGCGATTTAAACATGTAGGATATTCGATTGATACACTATACGTCCTGTCCTGACATCCCTACGACAGTAAGAGGGACTCATCTGTAATAAAAAATGGCATTATTGTATTTTACATGATTTTTGTGGAAAATAGAGTAAACGTTGAGATGTCCCTTAGGGAATCACAAAACATAGAGATCCTTTGGGAAGATTCAAGCAGTATGAGCGGAATTCCTATTGGACACTTTGGTGCAAAAAACGAAATCAGTTATGTTTTATACACAAATGTACCGAATTAGCCCCCATTCTGTACACTTTTTTAACCACTGTCTGGAGTATTCAGTTATTCAATTTAACCAGAAAGTTCATTTACGCTGTTGGCCACATAAAATGCAACGACAAGAAAGACAAGAGATACAGCAGCAAAGTTTATTTGGTAGATAACACGTTGAACAATGATAAATGATTAAAATTACTGCCCATTGTTAAGTGTAGATGACATAAGTAGTATTTGCCTGCATACTTCCCTACATTTAGTCTTGAATTGGTCTCTACCAGTTAACTACCAGTCTTCGTAATTTAGTTGTAGGTACCAAGCAGATGGCTCATTCAATACCTGCCATTCGCTGCAGCATTATTTTACTTGGAAGACACTTTAATGACTCCAAGGCCAGTTGTCATGCAAGCATAGACCCCACGTTTTTGGTTTGCTATCGATCGCATAAGCTGGCCAAAGAAGCAGTTCATGCTGATCGGCAAAGAACGCATGAATATTATTTGCCCCATTTAGTCACGCATTATAATGTTGGTATATGGCTAATGGTAAGAGAGGAAGGTATCAGAAGACCATGATCTCCAACACATCTGAGTTGTATTGCTGACTGCTTACTGTACCGGAAATACGTTTTAGAGGGATGCGGGAATGCCATTCAGTACCACCTTCAAACCACGCTACTGGGTACAGGACCAGTATAGCGATAGATAACGCAACACTTCAGCAGTCTCTCATTACGATGTCTACAGACTAGAAACCAACCATTGTGGTGTTGAACGCAGAAGCGGAGTTTGTCAGTAAAGACAATGTCATTTCATTCCGTTATTAATGTCCGCCGTTCATCTCACCATTAGCAAAGCAAACGCCAATAATTTTGAGTCACGTATAAACGAAACAATCGATGCCTTGTGGATTTATTACTCAACTACAAACGACGTCAAATGATTGAATTGACTCCAAGTAATACCAATAGACTTAATCTGTTGCGAAGTGGTTCGTGATTTTGTTGAATCATTCATCACTGCCATGCGCACAATGTATCTGTCATCCCCTGTACTGATGCAAAGAGATCAGGGCGATTAGTCCCATCAGTCTGCAGTACCCCCCTCTATCCGGCGATTACAGATCTCCTCAGTTGCTTATTTTCATCCAATGCGATCAAGGATTTTTAGAAGGCTAATATGCAATTTTTATAGACTTCTACGTTAGAGCTTAGAAACTTGCTTGAAAGACTATCACTGTCTTCAACGAGGCAAAGTTTATCAAAAAAGCTTATGTAGGGAAAAAAAACATAAAAAAATAAATGCTACACTTTTAAATCTCTCTCCTCTTCTTTTCATGCCATAGCGCCTTCAGGTGGCACTACTCTAATTCGCGATATGATACGAGCTGCAATTTTAATGATTTACATATCTCATCGCTGCATAATGCAAATTTTACATGATTTACATACTTTCTTCAGAATGCTGCATTCCGGCTGACCAGCAGTGTATAATCAATTTTTTTTTAATTTATTTTTTTTAGTTACTAAATTTTCTTATTTCATATGTTCCGTAACTCTAGAGTTTTTTTTCAAAATTTTTAACACAGAATATTTTAGATCGAGATATAAGTATACTCATTTAAATAGTGATTTCACTTTTTCAGTCATTAAATCTTTTATTTACATTAACTTTTGGCTAGTAAAATTATCTAGAATGAAAAATTTCATAAAATAAATTAAAATTTGATATGATTTTCTTAAAAGTATAATGGATATTTCTTATTTTGTAAAAATCTCTGTGTTAATTACTTTATTAAGAACTATAATCGAAAAATGATTTAATAATTGCATGCAGGTCATTTTCTCTTAAATTTCGATCTTTTATTCGATCCAGAAGTTGTATTTTTCATCGAATCATCATCAATATATCAAAAGTAAATCTTTAGACCAAATTATTAAGAGTGGCAAATGTAATTTAAAATCAATTTCCCTTTCCCGAAAATATAATAATCTGTATCTCTTTGCTGTTATAGACTTGTTTTCAAATTTTTATTTAGCATAAACGTCTTTCATTCTTGTTAAATTTGGCCTATCAAGTTTAAATTGAAAGAACGAGACTTTTTTTTTTTTTTTTTTAGTTTTAACAAAATTAAAATTATAATTTATGTATTTTACCTCTTTTAGTGTCTTTAATATTTAAAATCTAATAGGGGTATGAAAAATACTGGATATAAAGGCAATTTTAATGATTCATTTTTTATGCTAACAATCAAAAATATGTACATTATGAGTGTTTCAAGACTTTCCCAACATTAACATTATTTGATATGTCTTTTTTAGATTGTACCTGATAAAAATAGTTACATAATATTAATAATTCTTAAATGAATGCTTTAAATTATAAAGTAATCTATTTAATTAGTTATGTTGAGTAGAAAAGCAGTATAAAAATTTTAATTTAGATTTTAAGAGTATTTTATGTGTGAGTTGCTTACATTTTTTGGGAAAATAAATGCGCCGTAATTTCTATTTTTAACCGAATTCTTAATAAATTAGTTTTAATATTTTATTGATGCATTCAGAAAAAAGTGAGAGTGAGGTTAAATGAAAGTCTTGCGTAATATTCAGGCATAAATTAACTTTTGTTTACAAGGGAAAGAAGAGAAAAATAGCCAAAATGTCCTTACGTATTATTTGAAGGTTTCTTTCCTTAAGGAAATAAAATAAATAGTAAATTAACTTACAATGTTTGAAAGTAATTAATTTCGATACAACAAGTATTTAATACTAATATCTTTGATATTTAATACACAAAGTAAGCATTGTGTTTTGCATTAAGTGTTAGAAAGCTGCCATATTTCACACCTCAACAAATTTTGAATTCATTTCGAAATTTAACATTGTATTCGATTCAGTTTATTATTTAAATTCCCGCATTTTAGCTCTTTGTTTCTGGATTCATTATCTTGTGATCTAATATGTACACCAAATCTTATATTTCTTATTCCAAAAAAAAAAAAAAAAAAAAAAAAAAAAAAAAAAACCTTCAGACAAATTTAGATTTATTGTTGTTCAGTACACCTTTTCTTTTTCAACAGCCACAATAATTAATTCTAAGCAAGAAAAATATTTTATCATCTCAATTATGCCTTTTTCTTATTATGATACCAAAGCAAAGAGCTGGAGAACAAAGCTGCTAAATATTCTAAACAATATTGACAAAATGCCAGGCACAATACATTTGATTGCTGAAAGACAAGTATTTTTAAGCACTCAGCATGAATCAGTTAATTACAATGACATATGTTCAAAAGCATTTTTAGTTAAAATCTTGATAGCCCATTCGAGTAAAGCTATTTGAAGATAATAAAAGTTTTATATCAATTTATTTATGCAGGAGTTTTTCCTTCATATTTTTCTCTGCATATAATTAAAAATATTATTTACAATGATTTAAATTGTAATTTTATTTATTTTTAAAAAATTAAAGTTCGAGTTAAAAATGTATTGTGGTATTCTTCCATTTCACCGGCACACAAATCTCACGAAGCTGATATTTTTCTTGATAGCTCATGAAATTCAGTTAAAAAAGGCTATGGATAAGAATAAATTTTACTTTAAAAATAAAATTTACCCAAGCAAATGCATTTTGATATTAAAATTTTAGTATAAATCAAAATTTTTAAAACCGTGATAGTAAGAGGCTGCACTTAGAGGTATTTTGTTTAGGGTTGATAGTATCAGTTGGCGATTTGTAATTTCAACTTGATATTTGGAGACAAGTATCATATCTCCGTTTTAATTATAGCTATCATTTACAAAATATTAACAAGGAGAAAAATTATTTTATGAAAATATGCATATTTTTTGCTATATAGTAAGAAACACCAAATTTGCGAAAAGAAAGAATGGCAGAAAAGATTATGTGTAAACTATAGACACTACGACAGCACTATCTTAATTAAACTGCTTCCGAGTATAGAATGAACTGAAAAAAATTATTATTATTTATCCATCTGATTTCAGTAAGAAATAAAATTTGTTAGATTTCTTAAATGTGACAGATGAGCATATATTTGGATAGAGATGAAAATATTGTAGGAGCCACCCTACTAACTAAAGAATTTAAAAGGACTGTACCCTTAACGAAAAAAAATTTATTTAACACAACATTAAAAAGGGATAAAGGAAGACCAAAGGCACGCCCGCCTGTCACCTTCCACTGTTACAGATACTTCTTACTAAATTACACTATATCTTTATGATAACGAATAGCGCCATCTATATTATCACGGAGGTCTTAACAAATATCAAACAAGATGACATTTCCATCAAGATACCTGGATTTAGTAATGAGTTGTTGGTCTATAGCTTTAGCAAATCCCAAAATCAAATTGTCAACAATGTCTAAAACATATAATATTTAAAACATCTTTAAGACTAAGATCTGCCAATTTATCAAGTGTTTGTCGAATCCATCAACTTGGAAGAAGCCTTCAAAATGCATACCATTATAACTCAAACTGTCTGACATGAATCAGGGTTGCTATGGTATTTTACACTTGACTTATTTAATTGCCCTCTTTCATTCAGCAGTTAAGTGCATGTAGCCTCGAATTATCACTTGGCACTGAAAAATACGTACTTAAAAATTTAGATAATTCTCTTAATTGTCGATACTTACAAACGGCGTGATTGCTATAAAAATTTATTATGTATATCCATAATTATTTTAGTTCAATTTAATATATTTAGTCATAGATAAGTATTTAAAAGTAGATTTTATACATTTCTAGCCCCAGGCTGTGAAATCACACTGATTAAAATACAGGGGACTACAACATTTAATTAATAAGCGAAACCAGTGACGCTTTATTAAATCAGTCAAAATAAAAACATATAGGTATAAGGAGTAAAAACATTGCTATTGATGGAACAACAGACGTTTCTGTAAGTACATTTCAGTGAAATTTAGAGACGAAAAGATGTGAAGATTCGAATGCCCTACTAACAATATCTATTATAGCTCATGAAAGCATATCCTAAATGACATAAAAATTTGTTCCATTTTAGATTTTCATGGTAGGCAACATATCATGAAACAATTTAAAAAGCCCCATAATGTCCTAAAGGAAAACCATCAATACATTTTAGAGAAATTGAAATTATTTTATGAAATCACACCTTTTCCTTTTCATTAATTTCCTTTTTTTTTCACCTTGGAGAATGCACATTTATAAATGGAGGAATGCCAATTCTCTCTCTTTCTCAATAACGAATGATATATATACAACCACATTACCTTAATTTTTAACTAAAATTCAGACCCATAAAAAATGTATTAAGAAAGTAAAACAGAATTTGTTCACAAAAAGTACATCGAAGTTTATATATATATATATATATATATATATATATATATATATATATACTCAATTTTATTTTTAACCTTTTTAAAATTTACTAGCGAACTCTGTGCTCTTGACATTTATGCTCTTTCAGGTGACCATTTTCCGCCTCGCCTGTTGCGACGATCTATTAACTAAGTCCAATATAAAAATCATATGACGTTACAGCTTTCCTAATACTTTCTTCCGAATGCAAAATCCAAGGTTTATAAAGTAATCATTTTGGACGGTAAATTACACATCCTTATTGTATTGTTAACGTCTATATTTTGAATATTCAGACACGGTTTATGTGAAAATAGAAAAGTATTCACATATAGCTTGGTTGATTGTGTTTCAGAAATAGTTCCTATTGCTTCATTAGATTTTTGAAAAATGGATTTAAAATATCGTGAAAGGAGAGATCATTTATTTAGCATTTTATATGTAGGATAATTCTTTATGCTATCATATCCAAGAAAAAAAAAGGAGAAATAACTTAACATATATATTTAGAAATACAGAAATTTAAATAAAAAAAATTTGCTTTGTGATTTCCTACGTAAGAGCAAAATGCAAAAATAATGCGTTCATTCCAACTGCATCCGTATTTATTGTAGATACAAAGAGAGAAACAGGGCCATTTTGGTAATTCCCACTTGTGGTATTACCAGAAATTTGGCCTAAATACGTAACTAAGATTAAGTTAGGTAGATTGCTATAAGCATCAAACAATTGATTTTATCTTAGCATTTTTTTTATCTCAGTAAATGCTTATTTGCAACGTTTTATTCCTAAAAAATTCCTTCTATATTTTTATAATTACTTTTACTTTCAATAATATTTTTGTGGTTAAATTACGGTTTTGTGGTTAAATTAAGGTCGCACACACTTGTACGTGAAAACACTATGTTACTTACAGATCAGGTATATAACAAAATATAAAGCTATGCTTTTTATTTTATTTATCATAAAAATAATTACACGAAAGCTTAAATTTCACAAGAAAAGAAATATATATAAGAAAAATCAATTAAAAACTTAATACAAAAATAGATTATAAATGGATATACATTTTACAAGCTACTCCTGCACCCAAACTGAAGTAAGCATTTTATTATCATCAAAATATTTAAATGGAAATTCTTTCAAATTTAATTCACCTTATTTAAATATAGTCTCTCACATATTTATTCTCCCTTGCAGACTGGACGCATTAAAATTGTATATTTGGGTTCGAATCCGTGACGAAATCAACAATATATGTTGGGTATTAAAAAACCTTTCCATTTTTAGACTGTCTGCAATGTGATATCAAGCATTTTTCAGAAGACTCCTCATGACTAAGAAAGAGAACCGTATTCTTTTAACCCAGAATCGAATTCAACCACTTAGAACAACGGGAGTTAAATGTTTTCTTTCATATATGCTACGTTTATTAATAAATACCTGTTATGCTACTTTAACATTTCAATAAATTTTAACTTAAGTAAGTTCAATACACATTATTCTCAACTTTTATATTACTCAATGAAAAGTTTTAAAGTACATATTAAACGTTTTTCTTTAAAACTGTATTTAATGAAAGACTTTCCATAACGAAGAAACAGCTACAAGAATATTTAAGTTTTCTTTTAGATTTAGCAATAGCTGCGAATTCAAACATATTCTCAAAATATTTTACATACTTATTTCAAAAATTTGAAAGCTCATTAGAAACTCTCTTCTCATACCTATCTTACCAATTCCAAAACTAGAAACTGTTAACGTCGATTTAGAGTCAATGTCAAAAGGTCATACTAAACTTATGAAGAAGGATATATCTGCGAAAAACCTTTAGCATGCAAGTGGGAGATATTTCTGAAAATTTTGCAAATGAGAAGAAATCTTATTTCTCATGATAGTTTTTATAAACTAGAAATAGATAATGATTCAATTAAATATTATCTCTCTCTGAAAATAACGATACAGGTTGCTTTTCTATAAGATAAATTTATAAATGCAGCAGCCTTAATTTCAATTGAGACAACGGCACTCACAATGTCGCATTCATTTATTATTGTGATTTTTTTATGGTAAAATTAAAGGGTAATCATAATTACAGTTAATTTACTAAAAATTTCACACACTTTACGATCAGGCAAGTTGATGCATATTCATGAAAATAGGTATACTACACTGAGAATTTCAAAACTTTTGAAGAAAACACCCTTCGCTTTATATTTATCTTGTTCAATGGATAAAAGTCAATACAAGAAATAATATATAAATGAAATCGGTTTTTGTAATTTTCCTAACAGTAATTTTAAATACGTCAAAATGACGCGTATTGAAAACTATTGTTAATAAAATATAAATTTTTGTTGAGTTGAAGTAAAAAAACTGACTTTAAGTTGCATTCAAAAAATATTTCATATTATTAGTCTAGTTTCATAGAGATACTGATGCAATTTTTTTTTCAATCTTTAGATTCTTGGATTAGGAAGCTCTCTCTCACTAAATCTACCCAGGGTCAACTTCAACAAAGTTACCTAGGCAACCGCCCTGGAACCGTAAGAGGCCCTTCAAAGTTCAAGGCCTCCATTAACTGCGTGCAAGCCCTTTCCCTTAATTCTCTTCCTCAGGATTCAAAGTGAAACATACATTTAAAGTTCAGAAGTTGTAAAAAATGTTTACCATTTTATTTCCTTTTAACTTTACTTGAATAATTTTAATTGAATCTCAGCTATTAGTACTCCCTTTTCTTATTTATTTCTTTTTTCTTCGATGTTCAAGTTTCAGTTCTCTGCCGAGTGATCTTTTTTTACAAAATATGCAAGATTATTAGTTTGCGAAACAACTGAAAAACCGTAAGTGGGTGATTCAGCCTTTTTCTCCTTGAATGTAGCTCTCGAATTGACCTTGAGTTTTTCAAGTGGCTTGAGGGAAAGAGAAAGTGTTTCCCTGCTTTTTATTTCCAGTTGGATATAATCTAACAATTTATGAATATCGTGTGCGGACGATTCTTTTATATTTTGCATGTTATATTCCAACGCTAAATCGCTTGGTAAAGTTTTTAATATAACAGAAATAAGTATTGAACGATAAGATTTAGGTTCAACTCCTAAAGACTGCAGACATCTCACATTAATTTCGATTTCATCGTGCATTCTTTTTAATCTCGTAATTTCATTCGATTTATAGACGGGGGGGGGGGAGATTTAACAATTTATTCATATAATGATTTGTTATTTAGTACTTACGACCAAATCTTTCTTTCAAAATTTTAACAGTTGAATCATAATTATCATCCGATATTTCGAAACTTTCAATTGAAACCCAATGCTGACCCACCTAAATACGACTTTAAATAATTGAAATTATCTATTTTTGTCAACCCACTATTATCATCTATTGAAAGTTTATTACAGAAACTAGTAAAATGTGCTACATCACCAAAGAATTTTTTAATATTCAATTTAGGGAGTTTTACTTGTTTATTCTCATTACTAGAGTTTTGATTTAAGAGAAAGTTCTGAGCTTTGGTAGAGTTTACACTTACAATGTTAATTTGCTTTACTCTTTTTTGAACACGAAAAATAGCTTGCAATACTTTATCGGCATAGTCATAAATAGTGGGCACACACACATAAATCACAGCTTCGAACTCTTCTACTTTGGATAAATTTTCAATTTGTTTATCTAATTCTTTTACGATATCTCTTTTAAGTGCTAGTTGGTTAACATATTCTTCCAATAAACTAAACTCTTCATTTTGCAACAAATTTTCAATTTGATTCACTAATTTATTACAAGAACTTTGCACAAATGTTCTATTTTTCTTCATTTTTTTTCAATTCCCATTTTGAATCAATCTTACATGCAAAGAATGTAAAAGCATAGATTCTATCTTTGCAGTCTTCACAAATTACACAGGTGGTGCAATATGCAGTAATTAAATATATCAAAATACAAATAAAAAGTAGAATCTAAGAATCTATCGTGTGTATCAAAAATATTAGTTTGGGAAAAAAGTAAAACATTATTTTTTAGGTAGACGTCTGTAGTGATCGCTATCTCGTGAGGTATCTATCAAACAATTTCAAATTTATGCTCATTGGAAAGGTAATATTTGACACTAAAATATTCTCTTGCGGTTTTTTGTTTGATTAATTCAGTTATGAGTACAATGTTTTAAAAATAGAAGACAACAAACAGAAAATTCGATACATTTTAGTTTTTCTTTTATAATGGCGAAAATGCTAACCAGGTGGCTAAAATTGTGAAAGGTGTTTATCGTCCTATATATGACTGTAACAACCAGTTACGCACAATTTTGTTTTCGTCGATTCCGTTTGGGTATTTGGATGCTAAAGATGCATCTCGCATGGATACAACATCGTCGAGAATGTCTATAAAATATCAAAAATTATCAAACTTGACAGCATGTCAGCAGTCGTAGCTTCGTACAAGACCTAAAAATCTACATGAAAACTGTTTTAAGCCTTTTTACAAAGCGAATCTGAAAGAAGTTACAAAAAGTTCACGTAAAAATAATGGATTTATTTTTCCCCAACCTAATAATATATGATCATTTCCCTGCCGATACTCCATGAAAAGAAAATCTTATTGATTAATCTAAATAATTTGAATAAATCTAAAATCGAAGAAGTGTTTTCAAAACACTGCTCGGGAAAATAAATAAGATCATATATTACAACAAAAAATTTTTAATAAACACAAAAGGCACACACACAGTAGACAATTTACATAAATTCTAAACAATCAATTATATTCGAGAAATCTAAAGGAACTTATAGTTCCATAGAAAGAGTGTGTGTGTGAGCACTTCTCTCCATCAAATCAATATCTAAAGTATTTAAGATCATACAAGTAGTTGGCGACAGCGCCATCTATTAAAACTTTTCTTCAATGTATCAAAAGATTAGTAAAGTGATGAGCTCCATCTAGTTAAATGGGGTGATTTTCTGCTTGTGGCAATTCTGCAAACTATAATGCTAAGCCAATATGTATCATTGAGTTTTTGAAAAGTGGATTGAATTTTAAGATCTTTGAAATTTTAGGTAGAGGTTTTGATGCTAGCAATGCTTCATATTCTAAGGGAAGTATTTGCTTTTGAACTATTTGCATCCAGTAACTTTTAGCGTGATGTCCTCAGCATCATCATCATGCATCATCCTCAGCATCATCTCCTTGTTTCTCTTCTCGTGATCGACAGTTAGTGATAAAATGTAGAATCCATGCGGTAATGCGTAATAGTCTTAAGTAAGAGCTGTAGTTCTTTGCTTCTATGATGGGATGTAAAATAGTAACATGAAATATCTGGATTTCCTTCTTTTTCAACTCAAATTTTGTATGTAATCTTATTTTGTAAAGTCTGACCAAGTTTCTCAAGGTTCAGGGAGCCAAGTAGGACCATTCCACCAGATGTTAAGATCTTTTAGTGTATATGGTGAAACGCCTCTTGAAAGTTTGTCCACATGATTATCTTTTTCAGGAAAATGGTTCCAATGTGAGGGATCAGTGTATGAAACAATTTCTGTAATACGATTGCATACGAATTTGTTTGGGTCACTGCGTATTAAATCAAGGGTTACTTTGGAGTCACTCCACAATGTTGCATTGGTTGGAGATATTCCAGTTTCAGTACGAAAATATTTCAAGAGTCTTGAACCATTAAGAGCAGCCAAAAATTCTAACCGAGGAAGAGTAATTTTCTTTATAGGTGAAAGTCGACTGCGACTAAAAACCAAATGAACACTTGACTGATTATTATGTGATGAAACTATGTACAAGGCTGCGCCGTAAACTCTTTCAGATGCGTCACAGAATACTGTAAGAAACTTGTGATGAAATTCCGAGGAAGCGAGGGATTCTTTTGAAGGAAATAGCATCAAGCTCTTCTGTAACTGTGTGCCACTGAGTAGGCAAACTTTCATCCCATTTAATGCCCAGAATCAAAGTATCTTGGGAAAAATATCTTTGAAATAATTATTAATGGTGTAAACAGTCCTAATGGATCAAACGAACTTGCAATACAACGGAGGTAAGTAGTTTATCGTAAGAAGAGTAGAGTGTGTGTGAAGTAAGTCTTAAAACCATTTCCTTGTGGGTCTGTCTCCGTATTCCATTCAATACCTAATACTGTAGTTTCCACTTTTACCTTGAAATTTTCGTCATTTATTTTCAACAAGTTTTGAAGCTTTAAAGAGTTTGTCACCCATTTTTCCCTTGGCAGTTTATTAAGGAACATCATATTTCTTATTTCTTTCTGGAGTTCAACTATATCTGATTCTGTTTCAAGACTTGCTACAAAGTCGTCCATATATAAGTCCTTGTCTAAAAGTGGAGCAGCAGTAGGAAAGTCATTTAGATGATTGTTTGCCAGTTCTCAAGTAGCAACACAAAATAAGAACGGTCAACAGGTTAGCCCAAACGGCAAATGTTTGAATCTATATGCAGCTACTTCATGTGTAAACTAAGATGTTATTGTTGAGTCTTCAAGTTTGTATAAAAAAAAACTTGTAGCATCTCTGTTCTTTGGATGTAAAACCAACTGCAGAAAAGATTGCTTACCATCACCAGTTATAGCATATTCATGTATTCGAAATCTTAGAGGACAACGAACAGATTCAGGTAGGAGATATGGTCAACTTCCAAGAGTATCGTAAAGTGATGTCTTACCTGGGTCATGTGATGAAGCCTCGAAGACAATTCTCCACTTAAAATCATTTTGTCTCTTCTTTTTTACTGCATGGTGTGGTAAAAAAAGAAAAGACAATGTTTTCAGTTCCTTCTTCAAGGGGGCACATTTCTACGTGTCCTTGTTCAATGTAATCCAGCATGCACTTTTCGTATTGTGTTTTCAAATAGATATTTGATGCTAGCCGTTTTTGTAATGTATGAAATTTTTTTTCAGCCACCAATTTGTTGTCAGACAAAGGTGAGATTATAGGTTTCCAAAGCAAGATACAATTCTACGATCATCATTTATCTGAAATGAATCATGAAAGTTCTGTAAGATTTTCCTATTATGTTTGTACATTTCTCCAACCTGACTGGCGGTGACTCCAATCGTTTCCAAGTCCTAGAAGCAGCGTAAATTTTCCTCAATAGGTGTGTGTTGCGAAAATGTGTTAAGATAATTGACAGTCGTGACATTGGAAGTTGTTGAATATGACCGAGGTCCACTCAGAATCCAAATAAACTTTGAAGAAACTAATGCTAGTGAGTTTGATAACATAAATGGCACTCTAGAGTTCATTACTTGCCAGTAGAAATCGGCACCAATCATAACTTGCATTGGTAAGTCCTGCAAATTGTCGTACGGTTCTGCCAATTTCATTCTTTTTTGGTATGCAAACTGTGAGATATCAGTTGGGACAGATGAGTGTGATGCCTATTTATTGTAACTTTCAAATGCTTCCATGTTAATTGTAGATTTGTTCTAAATGCTTGATTGTTGAAAATTTACTTTTCTCCTCAAATATAATGCGTTTTCTGTTGATTTAAATCCGAGAACTTCTAATGATTGCGTAGAAACAACTGTTAATTTTAAACTATCAACAAAATCACTATGAATGAAACTAGACTGGCTACCTCCATCCAGAAGACGTGTCAGTTTTGCTAATAAAAATGCAGTTGGTTCGCTAATAAAAATTCTAGCTGTTTGCAAATGCACTGTGTTTGACGATATATTTGGCAGAATAATATCAATTTTATTAGTAGATGTAGTGACTGAATGATCAATATTGTTTTTTCAAATTGAAATGTGATACTTTTTCTTACATTTGACACAGCAAGCCTTTCCTCTACAAGCACAAACCTTTTTCGAATATCCACGCCCAGTACACAAAAAATATCTATTCGTTGCTTTTAATTTTTCTATACGTGTGTCGATATCTGTCCCTATGTTACACTGTTAAAGCCAATGTATTTCAGTTTCACAGAAGGGACAAAATGGAGATTGTTTTTAAATTGGTTTTATGTTTTAGATTTAACATGAAATGCAGAAGGCTTAAAATTGTAATCAAAGCTTATAGCTCCTCGAATTTTTAATGCTGTGGAGGCACCTTCTACTTCGTCTAATAGATATTGCACATGTTTCTTTACATCACCTTCTGATAGTTTCTCCTTCTTAGCGTATATAATCCATCGGGGACAAATGTCATCATGAAAAGCAGGTAAAATATTTGCAGTTAAAATACGCCCGTAAGCATTAAGATCATCTCCTAAAGAGGTTAATGCCTGTAATCTTCGATTGCATTCAATAAACACTTCATTCAAGGCAGAAGGAGTGGGATTTCGTATTGGCAAAATACTTTCCAAAAAGTCTAAATGTGCTTGAATTGTTTTTGTCACTATCGATTTTGGAGAAGTGCTTTCGTAGTTTCATATGTGCTAGCACTAATATTAATTCCATCAACTAAGCGTCTTGGCTCATCTTCTAATTAACCTCTAAAAAACACATGTTTATCAATTACTGAAAAATTTACATTATCAGCAATTGACTATTCAAATTGCTCCTAGAAACACTGCCATTGTTCAATATCACCTCGGAAAGTATCCAGTTTAATAATTGGTAATTTTACTGTGTGAGTTTGAGTACTAAGTGGAGTAGTACTAGGATGTGCATTCGTCACCAAATTATTATTACTTGAATCTAATGAATCATTTCTGGGAGTAGTTATTGGCGCAGAAATAAATTATTTTTGATGATTTTACAGGCTTTGAAAATCGCCAATTCACCCGTATCAGTGTAACTTTCACATTGCATAATATCGTTTTTATATTCTTCATCTGAAAACAAATTATGTATTTCATTATCAACAGTTTTTAAATCATTTAAAACTGCTACTAACCTTTCGAATGTATATTCAAGCTTCTCAAAGGAGTCTTCATCTTTAAATTCGGTGATTTTAGTTGAAAAGAGCATCTTATTAGATCGTATATTTTTTCGCGTTTTCTTTTAAACAATTTTAATTCTTCTGGCATCGCCATTTTCAAAGACAGTTGAAAAATCAAAATTAATAAATTCTTTTACCGTAAATGAGTTCAACGGGTAATGCTTCGGCACCAAATGTTGAATTTACCATGTAGCAATGTAAATGCCTTTAAAAACGCATAAAATTATTCGTATAAAACGCACACATAGCGTAAATTTCATAGAACAACTTTGTTTTTGATAATACAATACTTGAGAGTGCCAAATGATAACTCAAAAATTTAAACATAAAATAAAATATAAAAGAATAATGTAATCGTCAATAATTATGACGTCATCAGATCAGATTTCACCACAAGCATGTTATTATGTGACTAATTCATTAATTGTGAAATTTTTATACCGCTTGGAAAACTTTAAAATTTTGCATTTGTAATTAATCATTTATTTTATTATTATTATTATTTTATTGAAATATTTGTAGACTGGCATTGTTATAGTAAACAACCGAACAAATGAATTCAAAAGTGAAGATTAACTCTTCACTTCTTAAGTTACACTTGCTCTTCACAGTTTTAATACTCATTTACTATAGTTTCAATACTCGATTTCGAATAAGAATTGATTATACCAGTGTACATGCTTTTTAGTTCATGAAATTTGTATTACGCTAATCTTTGTACTATTAATATGTAAAATTTAATTTGTACTAATGTACAAATTAAAATTTTTTCTATCTCTTATAGTTTCTATACAACTACATTTTTTTAATTATTGCTTCATGGGAAGTTTAGAGATTTAATCAGGGATAACTAATATATGTACAAGGATAGTCCAAAATAATGTAAAAGACTGGCAGAAAAGAAAGACTTCCATATGTGATAGAGCAGGATTAAATATGTAACTACTAGTTTTTTTGTATTGTTTTACTTAGTCTCATGGGAGTATGTGAATGTATTGTACATCATAGTTCACATTAAACTTTATTTTAGGGGCAGATAAAATGACAGACTAGTCAGAGTTCAAAGGAGAACAGAAAGTGGAAGCCTGTTTGGTCTTTGTTATGGGTAACCAGTAGTGTTGGGGAAGCAAAATATACAGTTGATAATTATAAAAACTACAACAATCAAGAAATTATTTCCAAGACAGAACTGTGAATGGATAATGAAAATCAGTGCAAGAGATAGATAGCCAAGGAAATTTGTTATAAGAAGGAAGAAAATGATGGCAAAGGATGCTGAGCAGAATGAACATCTACAGAATCCCCCCTATGAAGTTCAAAAGGAATTATATAAACAATATTTGGAGCAGAGTTGAGATTATAAAACAGCTAGTCAGATGTAAATTGGAAACAGCAAGTAATATGGTGGAAGGAACAAATAATGGACTGCGGACCAATAGAAAAATGTTTTCTGATGAGTTAATCCAGTTTTTCCCAATTCCACATCACAGAATAGGTTTATGTGTAGTGAACTCCTGGAAAAATAAACAAATCAGACTGTCTCCTTCTTAGAGTGAAATATGGAGGTAGTTCCATAATAGTTTGGTGGTTATTTTGTGATTTGGAATAGGTCCTTAACATGAACAAGCCACCAGTACTCACTGTTAATTTTGATTGACCAACTGCATTCTATGATGTAGGTATTGTTCGTCTAAAGATTGTATCCTTCAAGATTATAATAAACCAATTTATTGTAGTTGAAAACCATATCATTTGTTTCAGAAACATAAAGATGGATGCACTTTCAGACACCTGCCAAATGACCAGATTTAAATATCAGAATCCCTGTGGTCAATATAGGAAGGAAGATTGTTATTTTCCTCCTATTTCTATCTAGGTGTTAGAGCAGTTTCTACAGAATGATGTTGTATTATTCCTCTTTTAATTACAAAAGAAGAATAGTACAACATCCCACCTACCAATTTGAAGAAATTGCATATATCCATTTTAAGGATGATTTATCTGACATCATTCTGAACAGAAACTGATTTCTGAATTGATTTCAACTTTCCATACAGTGTTAAATGCTCAACAGCTTGCTTCTCTATATCTAGCTGAGTAGAGCACTATTAGTTATAGGAAAGCAGCTAAGTGAGAGTCTTTTACTCATCAAGTGACATGAGCTTTAAGATCATTCATCAACCTGTAATATGTGCAAATATAAAAATAAAAAGAATTGGAAGTAAATCCATGTATACTGATAAATCGACTGAATAAAATCCAAATTAAGTAATTAAAATTATTTTTTTTAAAAAATCCAGAAATTAAACAAACAATCACAATTCAACAAAATGTTATATTTCTAAAAAAAAAATGTACTTTTCCCATTTAGACCTATAAAATTGATAAAAAAATCTTATTGATAATTTCCTTTTGAGATTGATTTGGGCAATAATTTTGGATGCAAATTAATTGTTATTCACAGATTATATAGACAAATCTTTTGTACACAATCAAAGATTTATGAATAGTTTAAAAATATTTTAATTAAAGGTAAAAGTACAAGAGAAATATTTTGAAGTCATAAAACTGCAAGATTACTTTAAACAATCATTGATATGAAGCCACCTAAAATTGAGTAAAATAAATTACATTTAATATTAAATGTAAAATTTATTTTTTACATATACATTAAACAATTACAAATTAACATTATATGTAAAAATATTCTTCAAGTTACAACATTGTACTTTTTACATTTAACTTTATGAGTAAAAAATATATCATAAATTAGTCTATGAAAATATTGTAATAACCTTAATACAACTAAAATGGATCTGTATTTTCTCTTTTTTTTATGTGAAAGACAGAAAAATAATTTTCGTACACAATACATTTTTTAAAACCAAACATTTTGAAAAATAATAAATACAAAAAAATACCACATTCATGTGCACCGGCAATAAATAACCGGTTAACATTCTAAAATATTCCTTTCTGAGATAATAAAAAATTATGTCTTATTGAAAAATAATAAACATTTAAATATGATGAATAAACAAGTAATGTTCCATCAGTGAGAGGCATGGTAAAACACAGGAATCTATAAGATAAAACTAGAATTAATACAAAATAAATAAATATACAAGCAAATAATATATTTTTTAACAAAAAATAATGCAAACTAAGCTAACAAAGAGATAAAAAGTAAAAATTATAAGGGAATATTGCAATCAGTAAATATCATGGTATGTTATGTACAACCAGATTTGCAAATGATTTATTTAGCAATGGTTAAAGGTGAACTAGAAGCATATGCTCATACAACTATTTTGAGAAGTATATATTCTCTATAGTATCAAAAATACTGTGTTGACAATGCATTGTAAAAAAGAAAGGTATAAAATGAATTGCGAATACTTGCAGAACAGAGAAATGGAATAATGGGTAAGCAACAGTATTAGTTATATTTGAGACAGAAAGGAGACTGATGAATTTTTAATAAAAGTATATGGAACTCTGAAACATAAAAAATGCATTTAGGAATACCCTTTTTATGTTTCAAGATTTTATTTATGCACTTTTGAGATTGAAAGGAATTTGTTATTGAGTAGTATTTGGAATTGACTGCTAAAGTAGAACAAACGACTGCATCAAATTAGTGTACGATATTTGTGGATAATTGACAATTACCTTGAAATAACTGCTGAATTGAAGATGCAAGAATACTGTGCTCATGAAAATACATGAAGTAGAGAACTAATTTTTTGCATCGTTACCTAAGCTATCGGCGACTATTAAGATAAATTCCATATACTTTTTGAACAAGTATAGTTATTTGGTTTCCCATACTTTTTATGCCTTTTAATATTTAAAATATAATACCATTAAAGTTCTTATTGCAAGGACAAAATTTTATTTCTTTCCTCATAGAAAGTTAGGATTAGATTATAGCAACAATATTTACTATTTGCTTAATACAGAATATTTTTTTTTTTACTTTTTGAAGTGGTTTGAAAACAACACTTCGATACTTTGGTAAGAGTATGACCATATTTATAATCAAAATATATGACTAGAATAGATCATTGATTAAATCAACTAATGGAAGTTGAGAACTATTTGATTAATTAACAAGTGTAAACAAAACAATGTAATTATTTTGGGTGCAAGGACTGAATGGATGCTGTAGTCATCACTCAAAAAGGAAACAATTTTACTTGTTGCTTGCTGTCTATCACTGTCTCTTCCAGTGACATTAATTATTATTACCTAGAAAATAATTAATAGAATAAAACTAATGTTCTAATAACCAGACTTTAGGATAAGAAATTTTATGTCTAATAAAAAATGCTCTTTGGAAAATATCTGTATTAAAAATAAAACTGTAGATAGAATATGTACTCACTCACTCACTCACTCACTCACTCACTCACTCACTCACTCACT
>JAPDSC010036683.1:509029-543605 GCA_026290005.1 Latrodectus geometricus
TCAAAACACCCATCAAAATTGTTCAAAATGACGCGTTAAGCATTTCACGCATGCACATAAACGTAGGAAAATAATTCTCACAATTTTGCCATCATTATTAATTGTTGTATAAATACTAGAAATAGAATCTTTCGACAGTAAAGGCAAAAAATAGAATTTAATGGTTAAACCAAACCTAAATTTTTTTGATGTCAGACAGACATTCGTGACCAAAGGCAGAAAATCAGGCGGAGACAAATGTTTGGCAAACCTATTTCCTGTTTGAAAAAGAACAAAAAAGGAAAAAGAATTTCTTTTTGAATAGAAAGCAGTTAAAAGAAAAAATATATTCCAGAGGAAGAAAAATTTACCACTGAAAAATTTAAAATTATTAAAAATTAAACTTTCAAAGGAATATGATAAAAAATTAAGGAATTCCAGGATTTATTTCGTAAAATAAGGACATTTCAGGACGTTTTTTAAAAAATCAGGAATTTAAGGAATATCAGGACAACTCCGAGCCCTGCAATTATAAATTTAATTTGAACTAACAAAAGAATATGACTTTTTATACATTAAAAACAAAAAGTAATGGAAAGTTCTACATATTTTATAAATGCACATATCTTGTTAATTTTCTAAGGTATATTGTATAATTACTTTATTTAATAAATTCTAGAAAATCACATAAAAAAACTTTAATCATATTGACTACAGTTCCTTAATCTGGGAAGTGACATCAGATATTCATAACGAGGTGGAAGTTTGCACAAAGATTCATCCTTACTAGAAAATAATACATAGTTGCTAGAAACGAAGAGACTGATTTTATTTTAACATTATGAATTCAGATTTATTCTAGCTACTATCATAAAGAAAGTACTAAAGCCACGTTTAGAACATTAAGATTTCTATAATAAAATATATCTCCAAATTAAGAAAAATAAAGGATCTATACAAAACTCAGAACCTAAATGGCATATTTGCTATTGCAATATATTCCATATAAATATATTTAAAGAACATTATAATTTTTTCAAGTATAAATGATTCTTTCCAAAATTTATTAAAATAATACCTCATTTTTCTCTAACTTCTTTTGTTCATCTAAGGCATTTAAAATATTCGGCATAGAATTTTCAAAAACTAATCCTCCAATTATAATTTCATTTAAAACAGAGTGAACCTAAAAGGTAAACAATCCATAATTCAAATAAGTATATTTAGAGGTTTAATTTAATCACATTTTTTAATTCTTATAGATTAATTTTTTTGTCAGTGAGTATCCTATTATACTTATGTTTGAGAAAATACATTATTTGAACATTATATCTTTAATTGTAATTAAATTTAAGAAATTGTTCATCTTTATCTTAAAAACTTTCTCTCACCTTTGGAAGAGTGCACTCTCTTCATAAGTTAAGACATTTTTAAACAGTTTTGAAAAAATAAAAAAAAAAGAGTAGATTGATGAAAATGGAAACTGATGAATCTTTATTTAATAAAAATTCATTTTATTGAATCAACCTAAAGCACAAATTGATCCACTAAAGATAATGTATTTTGCAGCTGATTGGATCATGGCAAACATGAATATTTTAATTAAACAAAGTGAGTATAATTTCAGTATATATAATTATATTACAATCTATTTAGTATTTCATTTTACTAGTTAAACTTTTCTTTTATAAGTTTTTCAAGTTTCATGCTTGCATTTAACTATTTACCAGTATAAAAATTATTTTTATAACAACTTCTGGCCACATGTATAATCTTTTTAAATCACATTTCGTTTACTGTAATCATGAAGACTGTGTTTTACTCAAAATTAAAATCAAAATATTACACAAGAAAAATTTTAAAGCAATCCCATAAAACTGATTAATATCATTTTAAAATTACAATGCAGTTTTTTTTCTCTTAATTGCAATTATTTTTAATTTTTGAAAACTGATATTGATAAAATCTGTTTTAAAAATAAATTTTATGCTTAATTGCTTAAAATTGAAACTTCAAAATTTATGAAAACTATTTTTTTTCTCAGACAGAGTAATAAGTGGATAAAAAGTTTTAAAAAAGATTTTAGTTAAAAATTATTAATAAATTATGAACTGAAATAATAG
This sequence comes from Latrodectus geometricus, assembly GCA_026290005.1. Taxonomy (NCBI): domain Eukaryota; kingdom Metazoa; phylum Arthropoda; class Arachnida; order Araneae; family Theridiidae; genus Latrodectus; species Latrodectus geometricus. Next base: position 511,132 of record JAPDSC010036683.1, read on the forward strand.
GTTTTCAGAACATAGTCAAGGAGAAAAAAAATGCAAAACAAAATTTTCTAAAAAAATTAAGGGCTACTTTTTAATTTACTAACAAATTAAAACAACTAGAAAATTCAATAACAGCATTAGAAAACTACATTTGCCAAAGTAAATAAAAAATTTCATCTTTTGATTATATTAATAATTGCATAATAATGAACAATTAATCTCTAAATTAACAATAGGTGATCTTATTTGCAATTTACATTGCCTGGATTCAGCCACCTTTTCTGTCAAAAGTAGGTTTTAAAAACTAAATAATGTTTTTTATTATTCATTTCGATTGCTAAGTAAGATAATTAATCATAATCATAATGATATCAGAAGAAATCATTCTATCAATGATGCTCATTCAATCAATGAAATCAAGAAGACTAAAATACATATGGTGTACTTTTTCATGTTAGATTTTCATTAATTGTTTTATATTGAACAATTTAAAGTTTCAATTTTTGCTATTCTTATTTACTTTTTATTAATAAAATTTTTAAGCAAAATTCATGTATTTCAAAGGGAGGACATAAAAATATTTTGACAAGGAAAATTTTGAAAAAGTAATCTTTGGTTTTGTGAACACTGGTGGGAACAAATTTAAAATAAATAATGTAAATGGAATAATAAACTATTTAGAAAGTGATTTAATGAATTAATATTTGTAAATATATTATAAAAGTATCAAGTTCATTAACTTGTGAATAGAAATAATACCAATCAATATCTATTCAATACGAAAGTCTCTCGCAAATTTTTAACTATTTGAAACATTATAGTTTACCATAATCAGCATGTTTCTGCTTAGAACATAAAGAATAAAAAAATTCATTTTAATTAGAAAAAATACCAGTAAGAAATAAATTTTAATTTTACTGATATATTTTACATCTTTTTTATTTAGTGATGAATGCACAATGAGACAATTTTTGAATTCTTGTTTTACTTGCTAAATTTTTATAAGCTAAGATGTAATTATTTTATACTTTTTATAAAAATGAATATGCCAGTTTGCATAAATATTTAATTTATGCAGACTGGCATGTACATTAGACTTATTTATAACAAAAATAAATTTTTTTAAATGGTTACACAAATTTGTTTAAAAAGTTGTTTCTGAACAATAGTAAATAAAATAGAATTTATTTTAAAATATTTTTCTTGAAAGTGAATAATTTCATTACTAGAGCATTACCAAATTTACTTTGGGACTAACATTTTGGCAAGGAAATTTATAAACTGAAGAATAAATTAGCTTACCTTATCTACATGGAAAATTAGATCTAATTCACAGACATTTTTAAAGCATTTATCCAAAGTTTCCACAAACACCTATAATGCAAAAGTACTAAATTAATAAGAGTAATCAAATTGAAATTAATATAACTAGATGTATGAATTATATTTTTAATTATTCTATGTCTGTATGTATCATAACTGAATTTTTAGATGGAACATTAAAATTTTATGTTGCTACTAGAGGTTACATACCTTATAGTGAAATTTATAGAAAGTGCAATATTTTTATATCTTTATATGTAAAAATACTATACTTAATATATGTATATATAATTTGGGAAAATATTAATTTTTAAAATTAATTCTAACAGTTACATAAGTTAATATCTCACAATATAATGAAAATATGGAAAATGATTAAAAAAGTTCTATCTCCAATCAAGAATTACTTGGATCAATAATTTATACAAATTCCTTTCCAAAATTAAGTTTGACATAACAAATTGCCTGTTTCATTACTCAAACATAATGTATCCTGTTGGTATTTCATAACTTGAGAATATTACAGTGCTGAAGGTGTGTTTGCCATGAAAGGATTAATATCAAAAATGAAATAATTATATTATGTTCTATCGAAATTATTTTAAGACATTTTTAAAGAAAAAACATAATATATAAAATGCTTAACTTTATAGATGTAGGGAAATGTATATGTAACTATACTCAAATGCAAATTTCAAAATTTTAATGATGTTTTAAAATAAATGAAATAAACATTAAATTAGTAGAATGCTTTTAAGCGCAAAGTTATTTATTAGTTCAATAAATAGAAATAAAAATAGTGCATAGTTATAATATAATATGAAATCAATATCAAAATAATTATTGATATGGATTTGGAAACATAATGAATTCAATATCAAAATAATATAAGTGTGCTATATTAATATTAAATGCAATTTAAGCATTTATTCCTTCCAATAAATATAATTTTTCTTCTAGCCTTTAAAAGCACTTATCAGAACAAATTTGTTCTGATAAGTGCATTTAAAGGCTAGAAGATATTTAACTTGTAATTTAAACACAATTAACAGGATTACCAATTAAAATAAATAGCTTACCTGAATTAAATCTAATATAGCAAGCTCACTTTCACAAGGATCAACACAAAATACTATGTATAAAGTGGCATAATGCCTATATATGACTTTCAAATTTTTGTCTCCCATAATGCTGAAAAAAGCAAATACTTTTGGTTTGTTTATACTTCAGTTAATCATATTTTAATAATATATACAAGAACATTATGTATATTCTTAGATACAAAGATGTAGCTTTATATACATTAGGTACATTTCACAGAAAATGAGTAACAGGATTCTTATAATAAAACCTTTTCAAAAATTTAGGAAGTTTTAATTTTTTTAAGTTCCCAACTTTAGAGAATACTTTATTTGCTACATTTGCTCAGAATATTAAAAATTTTTATTTAATGAATAATTAGCAATAATAAAAATTCATAATTTAATTCAATAACCTCAAATTATATCAACAGCAGTTCCTTTTCCTTATCCAGGAATTCTTAAATGAACTGATAGATTTTCATTAGATAGTGAAAAAAATTTTGTTGTCACTAGATAATATTAGTAATAGCACAACTAAATAGCAATACATGGCTTTAAAAAGAATTTTATCACAGGCACAATAAATACAACAAAATTGCAAATAATTTTAAAATGACTACTTATTTTAGAGGCATAGAATCATTTAATGACACTATAGGTTAGAACATTTTTTTTACAACACATATCATTAAAAACAAAATTTTAAAAGTGGATCCTCGTCTAATGGTATATGACTCCATCTATATAATGTTAGACTTTCAAATAACTTCTCCCTTTTTATTACTTTCAATTACCTTTTCCCAATAAATTCAACAGATAGAAACTGCCATTTATGAAAGATGCTGTCAAAATCAATTTCAATTGTTTAATTTAGTATTGTCTTATGTTGGATCAGTCCACAGCTCTAATAATGAAAAGGAAGATTTTATTTGGTACATTTGTCATCGTATAATTATTTTTTGCACACTAGGAAAATTTGAATAACTATGGCTTGAAATGGATATCTAGCAGAGAAAAATATCACAGCATTTGCTGATGTAAGAAATTCAGTTGGCAAATTATAAAAAACTATTGAATCAAACCTGTCTGATGAATAAATAGGCTTGACCATTTATGTTTCACTTTGGTGTGCATATATGTATATCAGTTTTGATTTAAAGTAAATAGAACTAATTACTAAATTAAATTATTAATAATGTAATTTTTTTATAATTTTTATAATAAAAAAATAAAATTATAAAGACTAGAAAACTGCAAAATATAAACTACTTTTCAAATACAAAAAATGTTTTTCTTAAGAATTAGATTAACCATTGCATGTAAAAAGGGAAACATTGAGAATATAAAACAAATATAAAAAATGATTACGTTAAAATTGAAACTAAAAACAGGAAATTGTTGAGGAAAAGAGTGGAATTTAAAGGTGTTAAAAAATTGGTTGTGTAGAAGTTCTAAAAAATAAACAGTGCATAAATAAGATGTTCTCAACATATATGACTTAATGACAGAAAAAAAATTGAAAAATTAAACACATTTAAAAAGAAAAAAAAAATGAGAATAAGTTTTTTCAAAAGAAACTACAAAATATAATTAACCTCATGCTTAACAGTAAAAAATTTTAAAAGTTCATTATAAAAATTGAAAACACGTAATAAACATAATTATTAAAATGTATTGGAAAAGGATTATATACATAATGTAACAAATAATAGAGATAGAAATTTAAGAATTTTTAAAATTACAAGTAAATTTTGATATGTTACAAATGGATAATATTTAAAAATATCTCACTTTCCACTTTCTATGAAATTGCATACTGTATCACTTCTGTTTGAAACAGCTTGATAAATATGTTTGATAATAAGTTGTTGTTTTTGCTCAGGCTATAAAATAATTAAATATTATTTCATAAAATAAATATCAAGCAGTAAGGAGAAGTTTTCAAAAATTCACTTATAAAATAAAAAAGTGCAATAATTTATATCTAACATTTATTAAACTATATTATAAGAGATATTTCCCATAAATATATTATTTACTAATAAAAATTGGTTTGATAAAAAAATCTGATGAAAATTTTACAGTATATAGTCATGATTTTTTGTCACCACTTTCCTAAGGAAAAATTGAAATAAATATATGATAAAGCTAGGAAGTTTAACACAAATTAAAACATGGTTCCTGACAAAATTTGTGGACAAACCATTATAAGGAAGAAGTTTCTGCATTTATAAGATATGTATTGCCAAAAGAACTTGGAACCAGCAATAAGAGAGAAAGAATGGAAGTGAAACAATTCATATTACAATAAACAGTATAATACCCCAGAATGAAAAAATTATGGAGTTAGAATTATTTTGAATGTGGTATTTAAGTATTGCAAACATGTTATTTTCATTAAAAAAATAACTTGAAATACAGTAATTTGTAAGAGTACTTACTCTTTTTGAAACAAATTACTTTCTGGAAGAATTCACATTTGCTTTTCAGCAAAATGCAATGAACAAATGCAAAATCAAGCTTGATATGGGATTGTAATTAATGCCACAATTATAGGTCAGATTAAAGCAAAGGCTGGAGTTTTTTAAATGGAAAAGATGAAGTAAGGGAAAATGCTGCAAAATAAATTGAAGATACAAATAAAGAAACATTTAAGAAAATTAAAAAAAAATGATAAAACTTTCTAATAAGAATAAATCTGTTAAATGTTTCAATAGATACAAAGTTAATATTATAATATAATTCAGAGTAAAAAGAATAGAAGCATAGAAAACAGCAAAATTAGAAACTGTTAAGGTTATAAAGATTCCAAATTATAGAACATGAAATACCAGAAATTCCCTGCTTTTTTTTTTTTTTTTGTATGACTGAATGATTTTTATTTGTAATCAAAAGCAAAAACATTATAGGCAGAATTCTTAAATGATGTTATATAATGATGTAATTAGAGTGACTTTTATCACAATTACTCAAAATCTTACCATTACTTAGATTAATTCTGCAGCATACAGTAAATTGCTATATTTCAGAAAATTGTTATTAACCGAGGCCCCTCAAGACAGCATCATATCTAAACCTAGTGCATATCATGAAAGCAATACAGTATCAATTTGATATTACTAGAAATTTGGTGAAATCTTATTCTAAATTCAGTATCTCTAACAAAGAAAAACTGAACCAATAATTTTCTTAAACAGTTAAATCAATGTGCATGTCACAAAGTTTGAGGCAAAAAATAAAATTTACATAGATAATTTATTAAGTAATGCAAAAATGAAAACTTTTATTAGTAAATAAAAAAATTATTTTTATTAGAAAAAAAACTCTTAATATTGGTTATCAAATATTATAGCCTGTTGGATATTTAAAATTTTCTTCCATAAATACTTTAAGGTGAGAAATAATCTCGCGATAATTTTAATCCATTATTAAAATAATCTTGTTGCATGAAAAACTTGATGTTGAGAACAAGATCCATAATTTACTATATAAAAACCTAAATGTTATACAATAGAAAAAATTCTATTACCAACAATTTTTTGCTAATGAAAATTGGACACCTGTTGACTATTTAAGTAAGAATTAACTTTGATTGTGAAGAGTGATTCCAAGTAATGAGACATGCCTAAATCTGTAATATATCTCTCTTTCATCAGTGCAAAAACCCTTAAAAAAATTTATCATCCTACAATATATCAATTGAAATATAAAAATAAACTTGAGAGAAACATTTGCATAAACTTAATAAACATTATCTAAAATCACAACTGGAATAAATGAAATTTTGTAATTAAATGTTTTAAAATTAAATCCCAACATTTATTAATTCATAACAATTCTATTCAGAAGTATGAAGTCTTAAATTCAAATAAAACCAAATTATGTTAGTTACCAATACTTAATTATGGAGAATTGGTATGCTATCATTGGTATAATTAAGTTCAAGTAAAATCTTCAAAAACATTGTTGTCTTTTTTTACACCATTTTTATTTTATTATATAATAAAAGGCACATCTTAATTACAACCGATATTATCATGACTTGAAATATTTTTCAATGTGTTTATTACATTAATTTCTTGTAATTCATTTTACCCACATATTTTTCTTGTTCTTTTTATATTTCTTACCACAGAGACCTTTTAACAATTGTAAGAGAAAGGCTAATTTTTTTGCTCTTCATATCATTAGTACATACTTCATGAAATTCCAAAATAGACTGCAGAATGCATCAAATTTGATCAAGATAAGCAAAAATAATTAAAAAAAGAAAAAGGCTATACAAGCTAAATAAAAGAAAATGCAAATAGCAAACTTTTTTCTTATGGTAAATTTGCAGTAAATACAGTAAAATATGCTATACTTGTTGCTGAGACAAAACTAGAACAATTTAGTAGTGTAATGTCGAAATTATTAAATAAAACAGCTTTTTGTAATCAATCTGTAAATAAAATTCTGAGGTTTAGCATTAACACATAACTGTAGCAACAGCTTCCGTATGGAAAATATATTTATAGAAAATCGGACCAAAAATTAATTCTACTTACATAATGTCGATAAAATTTCGCCAACCTTGGAATACCATGAATATTAAAAATTAATACAGAGTCGATCATATTTTTGAGAAATTAAGCACTTAAAATTTTAATAAAAATAAATTTACGAACTCAATCAAATATCACAGATTTAACATCACTGTTAAATCTTACTTGCAATTTATGGAATGTTAGGAATTTATTTAAAAAAATATTATAAAAGAGTTAAAAACTATAAATAAATTTATATTACACAAGTGACTAGTCTGTTTTTTCACACATGACTTTACATCATACCCACCACAACAAATGCTCTCTGTTAACACTGGGCATGCGCGAACCGGTAACGATGGAAACCGGGATTGACTGACACTTGGTCTGTGCTTGCAAGTATAGATTTGGCTGATTATTGCTCATATTGACTGAAAATTTCTTCTAACTTAATGTTTTAGATGTAAAACAATACTTGATTCTAAGTAAATTAAATTATATATATATATATATATATATATATATTGTTATTGATATTTGAAGAAAGTTGAGATTATGAATTCATTATAATCTCTTCTAGATTTCTGGAGACAATAGGCATAAATTGGCTTCAGGAAATAACTTTTACATGGGTTGACATAACACTAGTCTAGGAATCCATCTTCGACTGGAGTTGTAAAATGTAAAAGAAGTGCAAATTATCAAATGTAAAAATAGTACAAACTGAGAGAATCAACTTCAAAATAAATACTTTTTTCTTGGAAGAGAAAATTAATTTTTCATAAAATTTTTTGGAGAAAAAGTATACATTTCTCCCTAAATTCTTTTATCGAGAAAGAAGATACATTTCCTCGATAAATTTTTAACTATGAAATTATTTGAAAATATTTATTCAAATCATCAATATTCATTAAATGTGTCATTAATTGGGTAGATTAGGTCTATACTGTATTAAACCAAAGAACATGAGTCAGTTCTGTGTCATATCTTTGAAAAGGATTATACCAACATTATTCGAATAATTTTTCGTGTTACTTCACGAAGCAAATTTTTAACGGAGGAACAAATTCCACTGTATCATTTTTAAAATTGGAAAATTAGGTTATTACTGTAAACCTAAATTTTTTGTGATATTAAAAAAAATGATTTAGCCAATTTTGCTTTTGGTGGTTGGATCCACCAATGTGTGGTGCCCTCTTTACATAATTATTTATTATTTAGAAATTCGCTGCATAGAAACCTTCAAAAGAATCTCGATGTCTTAAAAATCTTTGTCTAAGTTTCTTATTTTGCTCAAGATTTGTAGTGCATCATCACTTTGTCTTATTAAGGAAAACTTTTCTACTTCACTTAATAAAAGTTAGGCGTGTGTGCCTTTCATTTATGCATGTAAAATATATCAATGTAAATTGGTACATTAATTTAAAGGTGTCTTTTAACACAATTTTCTTTATTTGTGGTGAATATAAGACATACATCAATTTATATGCCTTATAATTTAATGAGCCTTCAAAATTATCAATCTTTCAGCTATCACAGTTGATTGTTGTTCCACGTGTCACGTACAACTGCTCGTTGTACGTTAACAAGTTGCACGTGAATCCACCATTACACACACTTTTATTAATGCATCCTGATTATTTCACGACTGTCTCAACTAAATAGTGACAATAAAAAGTAATTTAAGATTTATTAAATAAAAAAATCTAGTCTATGTAAAGGAAAATTCAAATCATTTTGGTTTTTGTTGCCAAATTCAAACCATTTGATTATTTTTGACAAAATTATTAAATATTAAGTAATTTACTGTATATAAGTTTTGAAAAAATTTTTATGTCTGGAAACGTTATTTGGTATGACATTAATTTTTCTTTAGAAAAGATTAACAATTATTTTGCATAAAAACTTTTATAATTTAAATTGAATTTTTAAATCTAGTTTCGCAATAATAGTCCAATAAAAATATTACTAAAGAAACGAAATTAAAAAAAAAAAGAGTTATTATAGTTAAAAATTTATAAAAAAAATAATTTAAAATAAACAAATACATGTGTTATTTATATTTAATTCCCTTTCTTGTCAGACCATAACCAGAAAATTTTCTGATTAATATCTGATGCAATAAATAATCGATATACACAGTATAGAAAATACCTTTTGCAAATAAAACGAATAAATGTAAGCTTTCTCAGGTTAGATATAGCTATAAATTGTCTTTTTTAATTATTACAAATTTCTTAGGGAAATCATTTCTTTTCGTAAATAAAATTAATTTCTCGCATTTGATTTGGCTTCGGCAATTTGAAAAAACAGTGTATAAACGTCATCGGGAAAAATACCTAGCTTAAATATTGTATGTGAGCGCTATATATCTCATTTTTTCATTCTCTTTGATCCTTAAATTAAATTGCTACAACATATATTGAACAAATGCACAGTAACAATTCATCATTAAAAAATTAAAATTATATTAATTAATAGCAATTAGATTAATAGTTTAAAATCTCATCAAACATAAAACTGTCTGATTGAGAATCAAATCAATTAGTCAGATTTATGATTATGAGTATGTTTTCTAAAAATCAAGGGAAAACTTTATAGAAAAAAAAATATACTAAGTATATTTAGGAAAAAATATTTTTTCATTTAATTCTTAATGTATTTTGGGAAAAAAGTTCTTAAAATAAACCTTTTTCTGAGACTGGATCATATCCTGAAAGTGTGAATGGGCTCCTTTGAAATACTAAAAACTATAGAAAATCAAAGCAAATATATTTGCTCAACGTTAAGATGACTTTAAAGTTGTCCAACTTGCTGATAAAACTTATTATAAGCAAGATCACCATTGTTAGGAGAGGACAAAGAAAGTAACTATACACGAATAACCTCACAGCGGAAGAGTAGGATATAAGATAATATGAGATACATTTTATATAATAGTATTTATCCATAAAATTCTTATTTTTATCATAAAATTTTACTTAATATTCACTCATAAAAAATAACTATTCAGTGTTAGAAATAAAAGCATCAAGGAATCGCATTTATTTCAAACAATGAATAGTTAGAACACCAGGAACACCAGGAAGAAATGCAGATAACAAAATGACATGTATTGGACAAATATATTATACTAAAAATAACAAGTGATTAAATTTTCAAAAAATTTAGCTGGATAGATCCTGAGAAATCAGTACTCAGAAAAACCACCTCTGGAAGTAATAACAGCAGTTATACTCCTGAGCATTGAGTCAAACAGAGATTGGATTGCATGTACAGGTACAGATGCCCATGCAGCTTCAACACGATGCCACAGTTCATGAACCGTAGTGACTGGCGTTTGGTGACGAGCCAGTCGCTCGGCAACCATTGACCAGACGTTTTGAATTGGTGAAAGATCTGGAGAACGTGCTGGCCAGGGCAACAGCCGAACATGTTCCGTATCAGGGAAGGTCCGTACAATACCGGCAACATGCGGTCAAGCATTATCCTGCTGAAACGCAGGGTTTCGCAGGGCTCGAATAAAGGGTAGAGCCACGGGTCGTAACACACCAGAAATGTAACGTGCACTGTTCAAAGCACCTTCAATGCGAACAAGAGGTGACTGAGACGTGTTTCCAATGGCACCCCATACCATCACGCCAGGTGATGAGCCAGTATGACGATGACGAATGCACGCTGCCAGTGTGCGTTCACCACGATGCCGCCAAACACGGATGCGACCAACATGATGCTGTACACAGAACCTGGATTCATCTGAAAAGATGACGTCTCACCATTCGTGCGCCCAAGTTCATTGTTGATAACACCATTGAAGGCGCTCTTGTCTATGACGCATCGTCAAGGGAAGCCGCAGCCATGGTCTCCGAGCTGAGAGTCCATGCTGCTGCAAACGTCGTTGAACTGTTCGTGCAGACACTTGTTGTCTTCCAAACGACTCGGTTTCTTGACTCACGGCTTGTGACGTGGTTGCACGATCCATTACGGCCATGCGGATAATATGCCTGTCTTCTCGGCTGCTAGTGATAGGTGGCCATTGAGATCCCGCATGGCGTTCCTTATTACCGTCCTGAACCCATCGATTCCATATTCTGCTAACAGTCATTGGATCTCGACCGACGTGAGCAGCAATACTGCGATAAGATAACCCGCAATCCCGGTACGCTACAATTCGACCTTTATCAAAGTCAGAAACGTGCTGGTACGCATTTCTCCTTCTTACATGAGGCATCACAACAACTTTTCACCAGGCAACAACGTTCAAATGCAATTTGTGTATGAGGAACCGGCTGAACAATTGCCTCATTTAAACACAATGTAGGTGTCGCTACTGGCGCCTGCTTTGTCTGAGTGCGCTGAAATGCTAATCATTTGCATATCACAGCACCTTCTTCCTTTCGTATAAATTTCACGTCTGTAGCATGTCGTCTTCTTGGTGTAGCAATTTTAATGGCCAGTAGTGTATATATAATCTTAATGTTAAGCTGTAATACTACTTAAAAAAGTAATGAGTAGCACTAGATGCAGTAGCTAATATGTCATGTTATGAGATATGTAATTGAACAGAGAGAGTGTGTGAAGGGGCTCACTATGAAGGAACTATCTAAAAGATGTCTGTAAAATAATCCTAATGTGGTAAATAAATCTTTAAATCTTAATAAATTGAAGAATTTCTTCCTCCCCCACCTAAGCTACTCGTCATCTGATAAGCAATAATGGAATATCTAAGAAATCAGAAATGGGATAACTCGCGACCCTTCGGAATTCAGGTTGGTGATTTTTAACTGTTTCGTTATGAATGTTTTTTTAACGTATTTATTAACGTATTCTGAAGTACTGAACGAGATTTAAGAATTATGCACGTAAGCATAAAGTATTTTCTTAATTTTGTTTGCAAAATATAATTTTGTTTTTGAAGAAACAATTAGTTTCATTTTGAGCTAGTTGGAAATAAAAATTTCGTTATTGATAAAGTATTTTTTGTGTAAACTAATTAAGTATTATAATTTGTAAAGTATGGCTTTTGGGGGGAAGGCTAAAAAAGTAGATTTAATAGAATTAACAACAGAATTAGGTGTTTCCCTGAAGATGCTAAAATTATTGATTTAAGACGTATTATAACGGAATCATAGACGTAAGATGAAGAGTTAAGTAAGAGTTTAGTAAGTAGGATTACTGAAGATCGAATTGCATCAGAAATGGTCGTCAAAACGTTAGCCTTACCGTGAGCATGAACTCGAATGTTTACGTATCGAAAATAGTGTCAAAAATGTAAATATTTCGGATTTAAGTAGCAACGATGAAAGTATAAACGTACACACAGATTTTCGAAAGTTAATCCACGAATATAAAATTTGGGGATATAAATTTTTGTTTAGTTTCATTTGAACGGCAGGCACGGCGTTTTGGGTTAAGTGAAGAGTATTGGGTGTCACAATTATTGGAACTGCTCTCTTATAAAATTACTCAACTAATCGTGCGTGAAAACTAAGATAATGCAAATAATTATAAGTACGTATAATCATTATTGTTTAAGATATAAGTTAAGTACTGATAAGTTTAGATTTAAATTTTTAAATCCTGTTAACGATCCAAAAAGTTCATAGAAGGATTATTCATTCAAATTACAAAACTATTTTGAGGAATGGATAACTAAACTCAAGATTTCATATTTTAATAGTTTAGAAAAATTTAAATATTACTGAACAATTAAAGAAACAAGTAAATTCAAAAACTCGATTACATTTTGTGGACGATTGGCCTAAAATTTATACCCCAGATAAATAGCAGATTAATTGAATAATTATGAAAATGTCAATCTATTAACAGTTATAAATTAAGAAACTCATCAAATTTTAATTTTCATAATAATAAGTTTCAGGTAGAAAATAAATCATTTCTATTTACTGAAAACAAAGTATTCATCGAAAAATGTTAGCCAGCTCGGATATTCGAAATAAAAGAGGGGAATTTAAATGTTTTAGTTGTAATGATTATGGTTATATATTTCGTGAATACCCTGTGCCGAAGACTTTTGCTTACGGTAAGAAATGTAAAAAGCAAGGTCATTCTCTCAGCGAATGTGTAAATTTGAAACCGATCAAAAGCGCCAGAAGAATAATTTATCCGTCAGTCAAAACAATTCGGATTCAAGAGCGTCGTTTGGCATCTCCGAACTACTTAAAAGATGCTTATATTTATGGGAATAAGATGATTGCATTGTGATTGATACAGGAAGTAGCTGTTGTGCCTTTTAAAAGAAAGTATCCCAATAAAAGCGAATCTCTATGACACCAGATAGCAGTAATTTATTCGGTTTTTGAAATCAAAATAATCCAGTAACTAAGGCTCTTGGAAAATATGTAGTAAATATTTGTGTAGATGATGTAGAGTTGGAAAATTTATTCCTTTATTAATTGTTGAAGATAATTCTCAACCATGCAATTTAATTTTAGGTAGAACATAGTTAAATTTACCATACATTGCTTTTACGTGTATTAGGAGTTATCTAAAATTTTGATACTCAAATGACGCCGTTTTCTCTGAAATTCAAGTAGATATGAAGTAAAATAAAGTTAAATTGAAAACATTAAATGAAGCAAAAAAATCGAAAGCAAATCAATAAATTTAATTAGTGCAAAAATTGAAAAAACCAAAGATTTGATAGTTAATGGGGATATTTTAGTCAAAAGTATAGGACAGAATTTCGATTCTATTCTTGAAGTAGTTAACAATGAAACAGTTGTACCAGTAATAAAAAAAGAAGAATTTAACTTAAAACGTTGGAAAGGTCAGTGCTTAGGTAGAGGAACGAAAGTAAGTGAAGGAAGCTTAACCCTATCTAATAAAGTTAAAAGTGATACTGAAAAAAAAAAAGCCGAAGTTAAAACTATTAACAAAGAGAAGTCTCCTATTTTAATGAAAGATATTAATTTCGACAAATCCATAGAAAGTGATAAAAAAATTGTAACTTTTGAATTTATTAAATAAATATCGAGACTTTTTTGCTTTAAACATAAGCGAGTAAGGCTGGACGAATTTATGCAAAATGGACAATAAGAATGTGGATGACAGTAAACCAGTTTTTCAAAAACCGTATGAAACCAATTCTGAAGAGATGAAACACATAAAAGACATTTTATCCGAATAGAAGAGTTATGGAATAGTTTTTCAGATATTATTATACTCCTTATTCTAGCCCTGTTTTATTAGTTAAGAAAAAGACAGGTTAACAACAATTGGTTATAGGTTACTGAAAATTAAACTCTCAGACGGTCAAGAATAAATTCCCATTGCCCAAAATTGATGACATCTCATAATGTCTAGGTGGAAGCCAATTTTTTACTACTTTAGTTTTAGCTAGTGGTTAGTTACAGTTACCATAGACTGGAGAAGCCGAACTCAAAACTGTTTTTATAACTCTAGACGATACATGTGAAATCGAATGAATGATCTTTGGATAGGCGAATGCTCCAGCAGAATTCCGAAGACTCATGAATCTTGTTTTGATTCAATTGTTCAACAAAAAAGTAATGTGTTACTTAGATGATAAATTAATTCGATCTAAAACATGGGCCGAAATGATGCAGAACCTTACTGAAGTATTTGAGTGCTTAAGAAAAGCCAATTTAACTTTAAAACTACCAAAATAGGAATTTGGAAATTTAAAGACTAAATTTCTTGGTTTCATTCTTACTAGTGCTGGTTTGAAACCTTGACCACGTAAAAAAACAGCAATTGAAAAATTTCCTGTTCAGTAAAATACGCACGACATCTAAAGATTTTTAGGACTTACTAGTTTCTTTATCAGATTTGTTCCTAAGTATTCTCTCAAGGCTGAGCACCACTGTCTGAATTTATGAAAAAAGATGCAAGGTTCATTTGGGAAAAAGATGAAAGTGAGGCTTTCGAGAAACTTAAAAGTAATCTTATTAAAGCACCAATTCTCGCACATTATGATCCTCAAAGTGAAACTGAGGTAGATTGTGACGCAAGTTCAATTGGATTGGGAGGAATATTGTTTAAAAGAGATAGTAAAAGGAGTTGGAGGATGGCTTATTACGTTAGCAAAAAAACTAAGGAAACTGAACAAAAGTACCATTCGAGTAAATTAAAGTTGATGTCAATTGTGTGGACAAGACAATTGTGTTTGAAAGGTTAAGGCAGTTTCTGATAGGAATAAAGTTTAAAATCATTATAGACTGTCAAGTAATCATGTATCCAAACGTTAAAAAGCCATGAAATCCTCAGATGGCAAAATAGTTTAACCTCATGCAAGAATACGGTTTTGAAATCTGGCATAGATAAGATGAACGAATGAAACACGTAGATGTAGCAATTAGAGCAGCTTTTGAAGAGTGAGAAGATACTTTGCACAGTATTGTTGAGAGAAAATTTGAAGTTTGTGTTACCTTGACAACAGAAGAACAAGTTTTAATGATGCAAAATTCAGACATGAAACTACGTAAATTCATAGAGATATTCAAGAGGAATGAAGATGGCAGGTCCGAATCTGAAAAGAAAATGATTGAAGGATATGTTTTCAAGTGGAATATAAGGTTTGTAGAAAACACAAAGTTAAGGATAAAGAAATTTTACTTTTTGTAATACCTAAATCAATGAGGAAAAGTATTGTATTTAGATTCCACGATCTCAGGGAACATTTTTCAGTTGACCTAACTGTTAGTAAAATAAAAGAATTATATTGGTTTGCATCTATTTAGTGTTACGTAAGAACACATATTTCTATGTGTTTTGAGTGTTTGACAAACTAAGTTCCACGAGGAAAAAAAGCAGGGATTTTTTTAATCCTATTGCACCAGGGAAACGTCCATTTTTTTATCATTCAGTGGATCATCTAAACCCTTTTGTTGAAATTTGTAGAGGAAATCAAGAACTACTTGTAATAATAGATAATTTAGTCAGATTTGTTAATGCTACAGCTGTGACAACTCAAAATGTACTGAAAGCTTTACTGAATTTCATCAACGAATTTGGTTTACCAGACAGGTTGATAAATGGTCGAGAGTCATGCTTCACTTCTCATCTGTTTGAAGAGTTTTGTACCACAAATGGTATCAAGCATACTTTGAACTCTACAAAGCATAATGAAGGTAACTGAATGGTTGAAAAATGCCATAGAACTCTATTAGCTACAACTTTTACAAGTATGGAAGATCCAAATCACAAAGACTGGGACTTGAAAATAAAGATGCCGAATGGAATTTAATTCATGATGTTAATGAAACAACTAATAAGACTCCATTTAAAATGCTACATGGTTACTCATCTAGATTTTATGATGGATTAATAAGCAAATAAGCAGATGATGAAGCCAAGAAATGTAAAGATCCTGAAGAAGTATGAAAAGTAGCTTTTCAAAATATAGAGATTAAGCAGAAAAAGATGAAATCATATTTTGATAAAAAAAAAAGATGTAAAACAATCAAGTACGTAAAAGGTGAAATAATAGTCATGAAAAAACACTTCAAGGAACAGTTTAACCTTTGAAAACTCAGCTAAAATACAGGGGACCATTGATAATTATTCAAGTATTGTCAGGTGACACTTACAGAGTGATTCAGTTACAAGAAAAGGAAGAGACACTTTTTTATGACCACCGCTCATGTAAACCAACTAAAACATTGGAGAATTTAACCAGACACACCCACAAGTGATTCCAGTGATACTGAAATTGAACTATGTGTGAATTTAATGAACTTTCATTTAATTAAGCGTTTTTTCGTACTAAATTGAAGTTGTAAAAAAATTTTAACTTTTTATAGTATTTTCTATTGAATATAGTGTATAATTTTCGCTATACACTATATTCAATAGAGAGTTATTCCATTTTTTTATAAGTAAGTCAATGTAAAATTAGTATAATTTCTAAAATTCTGTTAAATTATATGGTTGAAAATTAGTAATTATGTCTATTGAAGAATTATTAAGATTTGTAAGTATGCTTATATTTTTAGTTTATTAATACCTAGTAGTATTGTTGAGCAGAGAGTGTATGTGAAAGAGTTCACTATATGAAGTAGCTTGCTAAAAATAGTATACATTCAGGATTTTTTGTCAAAGATATTAACATTTCCAATATAAAGAAACAATAAAATAAAATTGCTCAAGAAGCGTGAAATTATTTTAATGAAATAAATTTGATAAATGTGAGAAATAAACTTCCAGATAATAGTGTCGATTGCTTACTTTTGTGTTGAACGTAGATTCCTTGTTTACTTTTATACATACATACACATATATATAATAAAAACGAAAGGATCGTCATCATTCTTGTGTTCGGAAAGTGTGGGGTTCGATAAATGACCCAGCCAAAGACAGTCGTACTGTGTGAAAGGAAGTATACACTTTGATAAGTCCAGTCTCTCATCTAGATATTCTCATCCAGTCTCACATCAGCTGATGTGGCGAGCCAGAGAGAAGATTGTTATTTCAGTTGTTGACCTTGTTACTTGACCATGAATTGAAACTACAATGCAGTTAATTGTGCTCAAAAGTGTTAGCCGTAAAAATAAAAGCTGAAAATCCATTGCAATAATCTATATATAGTTTATATAAGATCAATTCTTATGCATATATTTTAAATATTTTTAAGTGGTTGCATGTATATATAGTTATACTTATATTCATTTACATTAATCTGTCTCATAAAATCATTAAAAGTTTTTGGTACTGGGAAATGGAAATGTTATAAATGCAGTCATCTAATATAATAAATTTCAGAAAATGCATTGACTGATGTTCCAACTGGTCCTTTAAACTGAGATTATGAAGAGGGAAATGTTTTTCAATTAATGTAAACTGAGATTTAAACATTGATGAGAAATGATTATCTTTAAATTAAGAAAGACACTGCTTTTAATGTGTTTGACTCGCAAACATATAATCAAAAACAAGAAAAGGGAAAATCTATTTTCTCTGCATATTAAAAAGTCACAATTCAGCCATTTAGCTTAGGTGGAATATAAATCGTCATGTTCTGAAACTGAAACGTTTATCTATGCTAAATCACACTTTTCTTGAAATACGTGAAATGACTATTTCTATTGAAAGGCTGAAAGAAAAAATTCTGTTCTTGGAGATTAGTTGACACAGATTCACTATTAAAAAACTTAAGACCCTGACGCACAAAAATTTTCCATTATAAAATAAGAACCTCATTCGATTTGGAGCTTTAATTCTAAAAATACAGAAACAAAAATTTAATTTTGTTGAAATTAAATTAAAAGTAGTTTTATTTATAAAAATAAAATTGCGTTATATATATATATATATATATATATATATATATATATATATATATATATATATATATATATATATATATATATATATATAAAATGTATTTTATTAAAAACTTATTATGATACATATGTTTGAAGCGGGATGCTGCTGCCATCTAACTTCAAAAATTTCCAACTACAGTAATGAATATTTATGTAATTTAATGGTTTGTTTCATTTATAGCTTTGTGGTAAGCTTTTACACTCGAGTTAATTTAATGTATAATATATTTTAAATAGGTTCTTTATAATCAAATGAAAATTTTAAAATTAAAGTAAAAGTTTTTTTTTTTAAAAATACATGTGATTTCTTAAGTAAAATCATTATACTATTTAAACTTAAATTTTTTAATGATAAGAAATGAAATGCATGGAAAATTTAATGAAAGGATGAGATTTATTTTATTCATGAAGAAATATTAAAAACTCAAATATGCTATGATTGATGAAATTAACATGTTTATTAGTCAAAGAACATACCGATACTTTTTAAATTTTATACGTAAAATATTTCAAAAATAAATTTCTCTCTTTAAATAATTGATTATAAATCAAGGAAAAGTTATCTTTAAGGTAACAGAGAAGCCAGGTTTCACCAAAATTATTAAGAAATGCAATTAGTTCGATTTTAATGAATTTTTGAATTGTTATGGCTAGGAATATGATATCAGATCAATAAGATTTAAAAATCAATGACCCAGTTTCGAAAGAACTTATGAAATAGTTTCCCAGCTTGTATTGTGAGGGAAAACTTAAATTTTTTTTCGCGTATCAAATAGCAGAGAGCTGTTACGTGATTGAAAGTTTCTCCCTCGACTTTCCTTACGCTCATTCCGATAACGTTAGGTACGTCAAGAAGATTTTGGATTATTAAGAAGAATAACAATTGTCTTTTGTTTGATACGCAGCTGAACAATGAAAAACATTTGCGGATGTTGCGCAGGGCTAAACTTTCATAATGGATAAAGTAGTGAAAATTTGAAATGAACGACTTAAATTTTTTGAGACTTCTCAAAGAAGAAATGCAGAAAAAAAAACTTGAAATACTAAATAATAATAAGCTTGCCATATAAAAATAATTTGAGATTGATGTTTATTGGAAAATAATTTTACTATGCTAAAAGGTAACATTTCATCAAGAGATTACTGAAATTAAAAAAAATTGAACTTTAAAAATGTTTTTTTCAAAAAGATCACACTACTCTTTTCTGCGTATTTGCAAACAGAACTTTTTTCATTAACACAATATAATAAAATACTATTAATTCATTTAGTAAATATATATATATTATCGACATTATCTCATGGAGAAGGGAAAGAGCAGCTTGTAAAGGTACAAGTACCCGGAGCACCCATGGACAGAAGACTTTCCTTCTTTGCCTGCAGGCCTTAGCTGAGCAAAATGGAACGGCCTTCACGCCTTGGGTGACCCTACCAGGAGAATACTCTCCCGACGTACATCACCCGTTCCAGGAACACCCCCTCTCGACGATGAGGAAGTCAATGATTATGCACTGATATACCGAGAAATTTACTCTTTATTGAAAATAAAAGACAAGAAAGTGTGGATGGCCCCTCCCGACCATCCCGGGATTAATGGGAAATTCCCAGGGGGGGGGGGGTTCGAAATCACACACACACACACACACGAGAAAAATTCTAGTTTAATCGGTGGCACCCTTTAATCAAGTTATAATTAGTTGAACTTTCTTCTTTTATACTTACTAATAATTTGGAATTTTGTTTTTAAATTTTGCACTAACACAAGAATTTTTTAGACGATAAAAAAGAACAATTGATGTCTCAAATTTTATTCTGAATTCTATGATCTACATTAATTTTTTTTGTTTACACAGATTAAACATCTGTGTAATTTTCTAAAATTGTTAAAATTATTCAGTGTGTATTTAATCGTGTTATGAGTTATATTCTCTTCATAAATTAATATTAAGTTATCAATATTAATATAATTTATAAAAATTATATTAATATTAATTTAAATAACACATACACCCCCACACACATTAGGGGGACCAAAAAGTAATGTCATTTTTGCATATATCTATGCTGCTTTACCGCTTATGAGTTAATTAAAGTTAAAGTGCTTCAAAGTTAAAGTGACTTTTTTATTTGTGAAAACCTAAACCTTTAATTTTCTTTCCTCATCTTGAGTGAAATAGCTAACCGAATACCAGAACAGATTTATATCCACCATTGCATAATTTTTAAGTTTCACATGGGTAGTAATGCAACAATTGCTATCAAAAACATTTGCGACGTTTATTCAAGTGCCTTAGATGTTCGTAAATGCCAAAGGTGGATTTCTAAGCTCAAATCGGTAATTTCGATCTTTCGGATTCAAATCGATAAGGAAGACCAACTTTAGACAATTACGTATTAAGGGCGCAAATGGAAGCAAATCCATGTCAGACAATCGAGAAACTGTCAAATGCTTTTAACCAACCTTGGTCGATATTCCAAGAACATTTGCAACAGATTGATAAAACAAACAGAGCAGGTGTTTGGGTTTCGCATAATCTGTCTGAAGAAAACAGAGCTAACCTATCTAGGACATGCAACTTATTCCTTGAACGGTACGGAAGCGTTTTTTGATAGCTTGATCACTGCAGATGAAAAATGGATCCTGTTTGATAATCCAAAACGCAAAATACAGTGACTCTCTCCGAATGAACTACCACGAAGGACTGCTAAGCCAGGTTCACATCTAAAAAAAGCATTTTTGTGTGTTTGGTGGGGTAATCGTGGAATCGTCCATTTTGAAGTGCTTATACCTGGGGAAACTGTTAATACAGACCTTAATTGTGAACAATTAGATAGACTAAATCAATCATTAATTAAAAAGTCTCCTGTGATCAAAAGAAAAAGCGTTATTTCGCAACACGATAATGCCAGACTGCACTGCTCTAGAAAAACGCTGGAAAAAATTAATGGATTGGGGTAGGAGGTACAGCTTTACCAACCATACTCGCCTAACATTGCGCTAATATATTCCTATTTAATACAACACCTCTTAACAAACAAAAAATTTTAAAATTTGGATTATATGAAAAATGCCATCTCCAGATATTTTACTGGAAAACTAATTGATTTTTATCGATCCGGCATTAAAAATTTGCACACTAGATGTCAAAAAGTTGTTGCCAACGATGGGTGATTACATCATTAAATAAAAAGAAAAACTTACAAGAAATTTATTTATTCGAATTTACTGTAAAAAAAAACATTATTTTCTGGTTCCCCTAATATATATATATACACACAAAACCAAAAAATCGTACTTGATCACTTCGTAATATTGATAAAAATTATGTAAATATAAGTATTTAAAATAATACTGTGAGAACAAAAGACATCACATATGTATATTTAAGTCAACGGGTTCAAGAATGTACCCATGGCAAGTATAAAATGTCAAACAGTACACGGAGAATAAAAATACATAACGGTTTTATCAGGTATTAAGCTCTTAGAATATTATTGATTTACCAGGAACCACGAATGAAAATTTTCCTGAACTCAATAAAATATCGTACATAGGCGCTTTCCTTGAAAGTAATTAATTGTAACTAGTTAATTTTATAATTGCATGAAGGGACATTTATTGCTTCAAAGTACTGGATTTATAGTACTATTACTGGATTTTTAAAGGAGAACATTTTCATTTTGATTCATTGGTTTCATATCACTTTTAAATCAAACTAATTTTTCTATCTTGTTATAATAGTTTTTAATTTGTAATTATAGATGAGACAATATATTATTATTATTGGAAAGTAAGGTAATATTTGTATTGAGTTAATGTTTGTGATTACAACATTATAGCAAGCTTTGGATAAACAATCAACTACGATATTTTTTAAATAATTTTTACTTTTATAGAATAAATTGGTAGAAGATATCCCCTGTACACTTATAAGATGACCATATACATTTATATGATGACCCAGTGAATTTATATGATCCATTTTATATGATGACATTGTGCAATATCCATTTTCCTCTTAGAGATTTCCTTGCCCACTTCAATTACTGAAAATAGCTGTCGAAAAATATCGTGAAATTGCACATGTAAACTGAAGAAAGTCAAATTATGTGTACATATTTAATATGTATATGCCGATATTGCCATTAGGAAATGTTTTTGAAGGCTGCCTTGTAAAATGTATAACAGCTAGTGATTAGCAGAGTGTTACAAAAGTGATGCATGTTATGAGATATAGAAAATTTAATCGCGATACTTTATAATATATTTTTTTCTGCAATTTTTTAGCAAGAATACATGTACCAGTGTATTATAAGAGACTTCGTAGATAATAAATATTACATTACATACTTGCTATAAGTGATTTTTCACAACTCATGACTTTATAAAGTGCAAAGAGTTTTGTAATATTCAATTAGTTATACATTCCATATAATATCGAAATATCATAAATGTTTGTACTCTTACGATATGCAGACTAAAAAATGCATCATATAGAAAAACTGGACCGCATGATATAAAAATATTCTAGGAATCCGTACCATAAGAAATATTAGGAAATATTGCTTACAATTATTTTTATTGAATGTTTTTTTCATGAGGCATTAAAATCTTGTAATACATACTTTAAGTAATTAATTATATAAATTAACCAGAGAATTTATCTATTTTCAGTTCCAAAGATTCAATTAAAGAATCAAATATTAATTGCAACTTATTCTGATACTATCTTCTTTTAATCTATTTCATTACAAAAATAATTTTTTAATGAAAATGGTGTTAATTAAGAAACATCTTTTGCATAACATCTTTGGTGTTAATTAAGGTTTCTGATTTTAATTCTAAGAACAGATTATATTCTTGCATTTTACAATAATTTCTTTTTATTAATGGTTTTTAATGATAAATTTTACTGGTTTTAATAATATTTACGAAATAATATTTTCGAAGGTTTGGAAGTGAGTTATATATATATATATATATACTTACAAGCATATTAAGCATACATGTATTAGCAAAAAATGATATCACTGTTGCAAATGGAAAGAATCACAGATGATTGCTTACATTTAAGAGTCACTCTACTGATCTTTTTTACCCCGAATCATCAACAAGATTGAATCAGTTGATATATTTAAAATATGCTAAATTTTTTTCTGTCAAAAACAGAGTTATTGTTTTAATCAGAAAGTACATAAAAATGGTGGTTAATTTATTAATCTTCCGCATTTTTGTCAAGAAATAAAGTTTAGAATAAGTAATGGGTTTTTAAGTTTAATAAAAGTTAAAACTTATGATGAGATAAAATAATAAGATATCAATATTCAAGGAAAACTAGATTTTTATGTTTTAACATTATGAAATATTTAGTATGCAATTAAATTATCACCATTTTAAATTCAAATTTAGTTTATTTATAGAGCAATAAGGTATTATGTTTATTTCCTAAGAAATATATTTTGCATTTTGGTGTAATATTTTTAAAAAATACGTCACAAAATTAAATTTATCTTCATGTGTGTGTTTTAAGTGGTAAAAATGTACTTTTTATATATGTTTCTGCTTTCGAATGTATATTTGCAAAAAGTACACCATTATAATATAAATTTCATCTGAACAAAGTGTCTTCAGGCTTCTAGAGATTTTGAAAACATTTTATATATAGTCAGGGGAACTATAAAAATACTGATAGCCTTCTAAGCATGTCTGTTTTTTTTAAGATATACACAACTTTATAAAAGAGAATCTTTTTTTTTCTTAAAATTATGCCTTATTTGTGTCTTTAAGCATACGAAATATATTTTAATAGAAAAATAAATTACACTTTTCACAAAAAAAGGATTTTATTTTAGTCAGTTTGTTTCGTCAAATTTTGATTTCAGTGCTATTTAAGAAGACAAAACACAGAAATACAGAATGATATCTATCATTTTCAGTCAAGCTTAGTAGTGAATAAATTACCCTACCAAAACTGTTATTATTATGGCTTAAAAGCTCTTACACTTTAGGTATACTGGGTAACCTTGCATACTGGGTAAGACCAGACTGGGTTACATAAAAGTTTCTGATTTTATTTTTAATTGCATAAAATAATAAACTAATCAATGTTTGTAATAATTAATGTCAAAATGCTCTAAATAATCAAAATGCTCTAAATTAAATAGAACAATTTGATTATTAAAATTTTAAAATATTCTATTCACTATAAATATCTATTCTCTCTCTATTTAAGTATTATGTCTAGTATTTAAATGACACACACACATCATGACGAAAGAACCATTATATGATGATTTGCATTAATTCATATATATTATACTCATATTATGATTGTTATAAATATTGGTGAAGAAATGAAATCGCGTATGCAATGTTAAGCTGCTATTTTAAAATTCTATGACTGTTATTTTAAATGTGCAAGAAATATTAGTTTGGGGAAAAAGAAATCCATTATTTTTAAGTGAACTTTTTGTAATTTCTATCAGATTCGCTTGGTAAAATGGTTTAAAACAGTTTTCATGTAGACTTTTAGGTCTTGTGTGAAGCTACGACTACTGGCATGCTGTCAAGTTTGATAATTTTTGATATTTTATAGACATTCTCGGCGATGTTGTATCCATGCGAGGTGCATCTTTAGCATCCAAATACCCAAACGGAATCGACGAAACCAAAATTGTGCGTAACTGGTTGTTACAGTCATAGATAGGACGATAAACACCTTTAACAATTTTAGCCACCTGGTTAGCATTTTCACCATTATAAAAGAAAAAAACTAAAATGTATCGAATTTTCTGTTTGTTGTCTTCTATTTTTAAAACCTTGTACTCGTAACTGAATTGATCAAACAAAAAACCGCAAGAGAATATTTTATTTTCAAATGTCACCTTTCCAATGAGCGTAAATTTGAAATTGTTTAATAGATATCTCACGAGATAGCGATCACTACAGACGTCTACCGAAAAAATAATGGATAACTTTTTCCCCAAACTAATATTACTAATAAAGTTGTTCTAGGTATGCAATAATTAGAGATGTATTTTATTTCAATATATAAAACAGTACAATTAATAGCATATAGACCAGTTATTTAAATAAAAAATGTTATCGATCACAAGGGTAAAGAAGGAATTAATGATTATTTATCTGCATTTTTTGTTCGGTTTTAAAATTATCATTTTCGATTTTATTATCTTTTTGTAATTTAATTGAAAATTTTAGATATATTTCGTATGATTTATGCAAACATTATGCAATTCAGTATTACTGTACAATCTTAGGAATATTGTGCTAAGTTGTGTGTGCTGAAAAATATTGAATATACAAAGATTTTGTTGCAAAATGTTTACTTTTCTCTTCATCTTATTGCTTACCTCTTGTGTTCCCAATAAAGAAAAAAAATTATGTAATTCTGTGCATATTGATAAGTATAATTTAGAATCGTTTACTTACAAAACTGTTGGTTATGAGAAAGAAACATTTACATTTTTCAGTCCTAAAAATTGCGAATACAAAGAAACTTAAAACAAAAGCTGTAGAAATGTAAAAGGATTTAGAAATACTTATAGCAGTTCATTATTGACTCATGTTAGGGTCGTATTCTTGGGAGTGCAGAATTCCTATTGTCGTTGAACAATGGAAAGGATAACTTCTTTTTTTTTTTTTTTTTTTTTTTTTTTTTTTGGTGGTGGTTTAGGAATTTTTAGGATTTAATATTTTGCAAAACGTGAATACGTTTACTATTAACGAAGATTTATGCAGGAAAATTCCGGTGCTGATTCCTATTGCCGTTGAACAATAGGAGATGCATATTGCGTTCTGCATGCATTTTTTGTGTTGGTGGTGGTTTGGGAATTTTCATGGTTTTCTGCTTTGCAAAACTTGAATACGTTTACTATTTACGAAAATTTCTTCAAGTCAATAATACGTGAAGAATGATAATAACCCAAAAAAGTAATGAAGAGCAACCACAAGATTAATATTTTAATATTAATTAAATGACGTTTCTTGATGAGTTTAATGATGTCTTAGTGCGCTTGTAAATGTAACGCATTAATTTTTTGGAAATTTTTTTAGCATTGTTACGATGTTTTTCAACAGTTGTGGAATAAAAGTAAGCTGCCGAGAGAAGTATATTAATAAAGTCTTAGAAAAATCTGAAAATGTAATCCGATGTAAGAAATTCACAAAAACGAATTAATTACTCAAATACAATAATTTTTAACAAAATTTAATTTTATCTGAAAGAACTCGATACTTATTGAAATAATGAGTTTTCTCTATTTGTAGAGCCATATAAATGATAAAAATTTTAATACAGGGAAATTCTTCTCCAATTTAAATGCAGTTTTGGAAGAAAGGGAAGTTAAAAATATTTTAATTTTACTTTTTTAATGTACTTTTTTACTGTAATTGATCAAGTTTTTGTGTGTTTTCGAAAGTTAAATAAAATTTATACTTCATATTTTATTCAGAAAATCATTTTATTTCATGATTAATTTCATGGATGTAAAAATTAAGATAAAATTAAATAAATAAAAAAAAAAAACTGTGTGTGTGTGATAAATTAAAATGCATTATATATTGATACTTTATTGAAGATTGCTTCGTAATTAAACATTTGAAGACTGATTTTGGGATTCATTATTAAAATTAGGAAAAACATGTACGCGATTTACTGTACATTACAGTAATCGCAAAAATTATATTTTAATAAATAACTGTTAAAAAATCAATGTAAAAATATAATTTTGGTTTTTAGTGTCCAAACTTTAAATGAGCAAATCCTTTTTGAACAAAAGAGTATAAGTTAAGTTTTCCTAATTAACGAAAATTGGTATTTTAAAACTATGATACACATAATTTTCCCACACTATAGGGAATTCAATACAAAATTGTGTGTGTTCATATTATTTAACTTGTACTGTATAAAAGTCAATACAAAGAACAGTACTCTATTCTTTTATTTACTTCTGACCAAGATATCATATGCAATATGAGGTAAGTTTTCACTTTGAGTGATCATTCTTTTACATCATAGCGACCGATTGAGTTTGTTTCCCTACTTAATTTATATGCAGTTAGGGAAGATTCTATAATTTATATAAGCTGTTTCTTCGAATGCTGGAAATTGCAGGGATAATTTATTCAGGATAATAAATCAGGGATAATAAATTTAAGGGAAAATTGGCAAATAAGTCCACATTTTTAATCTATGAAGGAGATCTTGAATTCTGATTCTCCGAAATGTGAAAATGCATACAGAAAAAATCGTATACATTGATGCTTTCTTGTAGCCTAAAAATAGATTCAGTGTTTTTCTCCTACTAAATTTATATATGGTATTTCTTTGAATGCTGGAATATCAGGGATTGGCAAATAAGTCCATATTTTTAATCCATGCCTCTGAAAATCTTGCATGCTAATTCCCCAAAATAAAATATGAAAATATAATTAGTTATATAAGACAAAAGTTCATCAACCTAAAATATCATTTTCATCAACGCTTTCTTCTAAAATAAATATAGATTTTCCCCTATCGTTTAAAATATTTCTTTAAATGCTGTAATACCACAGATAGGCTAATTTATCAATTTTTTAAATCAATATCTAGGGAGGACCCCTTGTTTGCAATTTTTCCGAAATAAAATATGCAAATACTGTTGTTATACGACAAAAACGCATCAACGTAAGAAATTATATTTCAATTACTTTCACATTACTTTAAAACATATTCAATGTACATTCACGTTACTTAAAATATACATTCACATTATTTTAAAATATTTAATTTTACTTTTGAAATTTCCTTTTAATTTTAAATTATGATTTCATACTTATTGAACTTTAATAATGTTCAATTTTAATTATTAAAATATTACCATTAAGTTATAATTACTTAAATATTACCAACTTAATTTTCAAGACTTTTTATTATTATATTATGTCTTCTTAAATATTTTGAAATGAAACGCCAGCGCTAAAATTCACTATACTCATAAATACAATCAAACAGTTTTCAGAAAAATATTAAGATTTGTTACATACAGCCCTAATCATTTTATCTCATCCAAAATAGACAGAATTGGCTCTTTTTCATTCCAATCCTCTTATTCTTTATATTTCATTTTACCTATCTGATACTTTTACCACCCCTTAATTTTGTAAAATAACTATCTATTCTCAAATATTATTATGAAATAATTATCTATAAATAACTTAGTGTGTTCAATGTAAAAGAATGATCATGCTGTGATCTATTATGTTTATTCTGTGCTTACAGTTCTGCAAAGGCTTTTTCAAATGTATTATTTTTTAGTATTATAGCAACTCTTTTCTATCAATAAGAGCGAAATAATAATCCTTTCTTTTTTAATTTTAATAATAGTTTAGAAAAATTTGCGATATTTCTTTAAAAGTAAATGAAAAGATAAAGAGCCTTTCAAAGCCATTATACATTTCATTAGTAAGCAATACCATGCAATAATTTCGTCAAAATGAATATTTATATATAGTATTCGTATTTTTTAAAATTATTATCTTAAGCAGATTCTATACCGCTTTTCGATTCCTGGAGCTTTACGAATTTTTAACAAATAATTTTTGAAAATCTGATTACTTTTAATAAATCTGATAGCTTTTAATTTATTGCATTTTTAAACTTCCACTTTCTGTCAACTCATACAAAATGACTGAAGTATTCGATATTTAATATTATTTACATTAAATCATAAATTAAGGAAAAATCACAAAAATTTTAACGCAAAAAGTTATGCGTGGAATTTAATGGAACTAATTCAGATATTATAATATGTATATGTTACCGTGAAAGTCCGAAATCTGGAGAATGTCGACATTTGCTGGTGAATGTCAACATTCACGTAGTCGCTTGGTGTATGTCCGAAATATTTGCTAGATATCCTCATTTCTCACTTACACCGGCAAATGTCGACATCCACAATGCACTAATGGTGAATCTTGAATATGCGTTTCATCTCTCCGTATCCGGAGAGGAGAAATGCAGATTTGCATTTTCTTAACTCAATATTTCAGGCGTGAAAAACGTCACATGTGTGACGTAACTTATCGCCTCTCTTAGAAAGGAGGAGTGACCAATCACGGTGAGTAGAGGAAGTGTAGAGGATTTTTAACCCGCGGGACAAACCTGACAACAAACAAATTAAAAACAAATTAAATGCTGTGGTGGAAAGGGAAGCCCGGGAATGGCCTTCTGTTATCTCCTTTTCGAGCTCTTTAATCATCTTTTCAAATTCCACCAAAGCTTGTCTGTGATTGTCGACATATACCGGCGATGGTCCGAAAGTGCAAGAAATGTAATCAATTGTACGGTCTTTCACCAACGTTTTTGGTATGTGTTGACATTCACCGGTGAATGTCGACATTCTCTGATTTCGGTCTTTCACGGTAACATATACAATGAAAACAAATGGCATGTGTAAGTTTGGTATAAGAAAAGTACCTTTAATATGGGATATAACCCCCCCCCTAGAAGCAATACAACACATGCAGCAATGTGTAATGTTCTCAATAATGCAGTTTATTAATTGTGTAGGAAGTGCTAGACATTGCTCTTTGAAAGCAGTTGAAAACGTGACTAAGGTTCCAAGTGGGGGATTGAGAGCATCCATACGCCATCCTAGAGTGTCTCAAACATGCTCGATTGGGTTAAGGTCCGGTTATGGAGCTAGCCATAGCATTCTCCCAATTATTTCCCGCTCAAGATAAGCGTCCGCGATTCGAGCCCTGTGTGGTCTCGCATCATCATACTATTGTATGTAAGCATCACCTATTGCCAAGGCATAAGGGCGCACATAAATATCCAAGATGTCATCTCTTTAGCAGAGTGATTTAACATTTCTGCGGGAAAAGACATGGAGGTCTGTGCGTCCAGCCGAAGAGATACCCCTCCCAAACACAGACGCTGTCTGATCCCTATACATCTATTTCACGGATGTTTAATTAATGAAACTAAGTTCCCCGTTCTGACCAAATGAAAATGCGCCTACTGTTTTCTTTCGAGGCTAAACCTGAACTCATTCCTAAAGAGAACTGACCTCCATTGATCACGTGTCCAGTGGACATGTTGACGTGCCCATTGCAAACATTCCCGCCTGTGGTGTGACATGAGTGGGACGCAAATGACTGTTAGCCGTTTATAAAGAATGCGTTGTTGAAGCCTTTGACGAAACGTTGATCTGTATACCAACTTTCCGGAGTTTTCAGCGAGAGAGTATCTGAGTTCAGAGGGAGTTGCGGTTCCATTTCTTCGTGTGCGTAATGACACATTATCATTAGTGACACGGTCATTAGCATTTGTGGTAGCCAGTGGCGTCCTTGGTTGAACCTCCAGGATGCCGAATCCGCGTTTAGAAATTGTTATCAAAGTCTATGATCTATGACACCCAGCGACAATTGTTGCCTTGCTCTGACACAATCCATTTTATAATCCTCGCAAATGATGTAATTCTGACAGCAGCGTCACTATTTTGCATAATGACGTACATATAGTTCAACTTCTTTTACTTACGAACATATTCGGTGTACGGACACCTCCTTCTTTCTAAATATTTTTTTATAAAACAAAATGATATTTAGAGTTTTCACGACTTTTGAAAAAGTATTGCTTTTTCTGACTGTAGTTAACGTGTTTTCGCTTTTTCCAGTGTGCTGCAGACAGGAACTACTATGGAAAGTGGATGGTTAGAATCTTGAATTAAATATTTAATAACTTCTGAAGATAATTTCCAAGAGTTTTACACCTTAGTCAAATTGTGTTTATTTGATCGACATGTAAAACTTCATTTCGTTGTGCAAAACAACATTTTGAAATGCAGTTACAACTAAATAAATAGCAAAAATATCATTATTTTTTCAAATCAAAATTTTTTTCTTAAAGCTAAGTACATATATATTAGCTAGGTACATATAATTTTCTATTAGCTGGAGGTTTTTTAAAACCTGTGGGGATAATTAGCAATCACAAAACATTTTAAATATTTTTAAAGCTCCAATGAATCTATTTTCTATCTGTAGATACTAGAAAAAAAGTTAAAGCTTGTTTAGCGTATTAATTCTGTTATGGATTATTAATTTTGTGTCATAAGATTTTTTGGAATTTTTTATTATATTTAAATTAACTATATTTAACTCTTTTCAATTATTTTTTTACATAAGAGATTAATAGGATTATACATTTTTAATGAAAAAAAATTCTAATCGTATTTAATATTTTCCATGCTACGAAGAAATTACAGAATCAGAGATTATGATTTTCTTTAAAGTAACTTCTTATTGTTTCTGAAATTTTTTGAACAAATGAAAATGTAATAATTTATCTGAAAATTAATACAATAAAATTTTTAATGTTTACTCACAAAGTGTGCCTGTTTTCATGAAAAACGAGTTCAAGTCAATGTCAAGTCAAAACGAGTTCAAACGCAAGATTTTTTCCCTTTTCTATGTTTATAAAACTTACTTTTTCTTCGAATTATTTTAAACTCTTAAATGTTGTAATTGATTATAACATTATGAATATTTAATTTGTTGATTAGTTAAAATGTATCTTATTATGAAATACTTGCAAATTATGGTTCTATGAAAATGTTAAATAAATTTTTGGAATAAGCTTGGGCTTTTGTTCTTTTCGAATGTTGCTAGTAGCCTTATTTTATGGGAAAATCTGAATTTCCCATATTATAAGGCTATCACTAGTGTAATATATGGCTTTCATATAAGATACGGCTTCTATGGTAACCTAAAATATTTGCTCAGTAAACCATTTCTACAGGGAAATTCTTTAAAAGTAATATTAATCAAATTAAAGTTTTTTCTCCCTTAACGGAAATTGGGTTCTTAAGTTCTTTGGGAATTCTAGAAATGTAAGTTTACATTTTCTCTTAATTAATCTTAAGAACAAAATATAAGTTTCAATTTTCATTAAATTACCAATGAAAGTAATACAGCAAAAATTTACAGTTTTTACATTTAGCAAGATATACATTCATTTATTTAACAACTATAATTTTTATTAGTTTAAAAATAAATGAACAAACGATAATAAAAGCCCTGATTCGATGAATTTTGTTTTCTAAGACATAAAATATTTTATTGATATTTTTGTCAGCTTTAATAAGCGGTTGTATTGTTACTCTACTTATTGATAGATGGCGCTATCACAAATGGATGTAAACATAAGTTTGAGAATGTGAGTGAATTGACAGATACAAAAAAAAAAAAAAAA
>JAPDSC010036683.1:543615-558498 GCA_026290005.1 Latrodectus geometricus
TGAATATTTTCATGCAAAAAATTAATATCAAATAATCCATTAGCTTCAATCAAAAGTTCTTTTATATTAATGAAATACAATCAAAATTATTTTGTATAAACTGCAAAAGTTATTTGCCTTGATACAAATTACTGAAGCCAAATAATGTTTGAAAGTAATTAATGCTCAAACACAATGTTTGACAGAAATTGTCCAATTGAAAATAATTTTGATATGAATTAGAAAACTATATTAAATAATTACCTGTATGAAAAAGAAAATTTCATAATCCTTTTTTCGTAGCTAACACTTTCTAGATTAAACTTTTTTATCTATAAAATATTTGAAAAAAAAGCAGTGAACATTTTAATTGCAAAAATTGAGAGCAACACATATTTTAGAAAGTTCATTTCAAGAATTTCGCATTTTTCGTTTTATCATGATTTGGTCTCCCACATTATGGTAGAATAAATTGTAAATTTTCCCTTTGAAATAAACCACATTTTAATAGAAGAAATGATTTTTCTATGAAAAGTTTATAAATTTGGTGAAGTAGAAAGTAAATTCATTTAGTACCCGTGAAGAATAATAATTTTCAAATTTCCTATATTTGTATGAAAATTAATTCTAATCGTTTCTAATGCTAATTTAATAAACGTAATTTAACGGCATTTTTGATTTAATCTTTATAATTTTATTTGTTTCAATGATGATGCGTTGTCAAAAGCAGAATGTTTCATTTTATTATTTATGTTTCTAATATAAATATTTAAATTAAAGCTTACTGATTGTTTTTTACAATTTGTTATTTATTCTTGATATTCAAAAACAAAATTTGTGATTTTTTTTTACTTTTTAGTTTAGATCGATTGATTTTTTTGGCTTAAATGTATTATTAAATACACTTAACTTGTACAAGAAAATAAATTATCAAATAAACATTCTTACGACTCTTAAAAACTTAAATTTTTACTTCTAATTTATAAAAGGTAATTGTGTTTTTTAACTATTAAAATTTTTTGCATTATAATGGATAGAATGTTGTTTATAATGATATCATTCATTTCCTTTTCAAACTAAGAAAGTTTTTGAAAATTTCTGAAGAAGTGTGTCTAACGAAATGGTAGTAAATGTTGGACTCAAAAAACGTAAAAATTAATATGAACATGTTCAAACATTTGACAAATTTCTCAGTGTGTACAACAAAAATGAATCTCTTGACAAAAAGTGATATCTGAATCCAGATTAACGTTTACTCAAATGCTTAGAAGCCAAGGGGATTATTCTGCATATGTTATAGTAAAAATGATTTTCACCAAACAACTGTTTCTAAAATGATATGAAATCAGGAAAGATTCTTTTGAACGATATGCTTTTCATTACGGTTGTAAGTTTAATGTTAATTACATGTATTTCAGACATGAGATATATCATATTTTTAACCAAATAACTTCATAATTTGACAAAATTGGTTTTCAGTGTTACTGAATGCTTCTATTTGTGTTAATTACACTGGTGTGCAAAACGTAAGCAGCAGGTGGTTTTCTGCCATAACTCCTAGAGGAATAATCTAAGGAACATGAAATTCAGACATGAGACACATCATTTTGTACTTAAAGAATGACGAAAGCATAGTTGCACATAAATGAATACAATGCATGCATTATGGAATCAAACAAAATAGGCCTTTTTGAACTCACATATCCCTGCCCAAGATCATCAATCCAAGAAGAACAATAACAAACAGGTGTTCCTTACTATGGGATATGCCTTTTCTTTACTACAATAGTTGCTTCGCACCGTCTCTCAATACTCAGCATCAGATTGTCCAGCAGTTCTTGGGGTAAGAGTGCCCATTCCTCAATCAGCATCTGTTTCAGTTACTGTGTGTTCCCTGGGGGATGCAATCGTACCTCAATGCATCTCCCCAATGCATCCCACACATGTTCTATGGGATTTTAATCAGGGGAGTACGCTGGCCAACCCTGCAGGCGAATAAAACTCGAAACCAGTCAGCAAGTGTCATTGCTCAGCAACTGTGTACAGCAACGGGACGACAAGTGTCGCTGTTTACTGTGGCCTGACGCCTTCACAAAGGTGGCTTATTCACCTGCCGTCATGAACGCTGCATGCCATTGACAGCTCTCCATTGGCGGCACCGTTTAGAGTGGTGTAAAGAGCACAAAAACTGGACATCTGATGAATGGAGTCACGCCCTCTTCACAGACGAGAATCGTATTAGTGCCACAAGTGGTTATCAACGCCAATTGATTTGGAGAGAGGTTGGGATATGGTTTTATAACAGTAACATAACAGAAAGATACCGTTATGGTGGTTCTGGAGTTTTCGTCTGAAGAGGCATTATGCTGAACTGGTGGACTGAGCTCCACGTTTTCGAAGTGGATCTGTAATTAGAGATCACTATTGTCAGGAGGTAATCCTTTCCCATGTGCGACTGTTCCGAGGTGCCATTGGAGCAGATTTCATTTTTATGGATGACAACGCACGGCCACAGCGGACTTATGCTGTTCAGCAGATACTGGAAAGTGAAGACATCACCCAAATGGATTGGCCAGCGTACTCCCCTGATTAAAATCCCATAGAACATGTGTGGGATGTTTTAGAGAGATGCATTGCGGCACGACTTCCTCCTCCGGGGAGCAACACGCAGCAACTGAAACAGATGCTGATTGAGGAATGGGCACTCTTACCCCAAGAACTGCTGGACAATCTGGTGCTGAGAATGGGGAGACGGTGCGAAGCAACTATTGCAGTAAGGGGAGGGCATATCCCATACTAAGGAACATCTGTTTGTTATTTTTCCTCTTGGACAGATGATCTTGTGTAGGGATACTGTAAGTTCAATAAAGCCTATTTTGTTTGATTCCTTAATGTATGCATTGTATTCATTTTTGTACAACTATGCTTTTGTCATTCTTTAAGTATAAAATGATGTGTCTCATGTCTGAATTCTATATAACTCAGATGATTTCTCGCGGAGTTATGGCTGAAAAACCACCTGTTGCTTACGTTTTGCACACCAGTGTAGGATCACTACATTATTTAAAAGTAGTATAGTATAGAAAGCATTATATACTGCAAATTCGTCCTTCATGGCTTTTTCAGGCTGTAAATCACTTTTATAAATAGTTATTTTTGAATAACTTGTCCTTACCATATGTGAGCATCACAATATTGACGAGTTCATTTTAAATTGGCAGAACCATATCATACAACGACTGCTTTAACTATGTTTGACTAACATTTGGGGATATAACTGCCTTTTGTTACATATCTAATGAAACAAGCATGTATTAACTTTCATACTCACCCTATTATATTTTGTGGGCTTTTTTTCAGTGTAGGGAAGAATACTGTTTTCTAAAACAATTTTGTAATATTGAACAAGAATTCACTAGTATGGATTTATTTTTGTTAACTATAGTCACCAAATAACATTTTCGTTAACTCTGGGCAGGACTTGAAGACTTTCCCTTTTATTTATACTGTGCTATATATGGTATATTTTTTTAATCACTTTTTCATTTATGTAAATGGAAGCGTGATCAATATTTATGGAGACTATAGACCATGCGTTATATTTTCTGTGTCCACATTCACAATTAATATGTTGAAACTCCTGAATCACACAAAAGTCTATATTTTTTATTGATATACCACTTATTTCAATCTTTAACTGATACCAACTGATAGTTTCTTATAATTAAAAGCTTCAAATGATAGTTTTCTTATAGTTAAATGCTAGCGAGTGTCTTGCGAAACAGCCTGATTTTATGTCGCATTTAAAATTTTACCTGATTGAGAGAGAGAGAGAGATAATTAATTTTAAATTTAATACAAAATAATTATACATATTGAATAAAAATTTAAAACAATGTAAGTTGCTGATGCTTTGAAATAAATTTATAATTAATATATTCACTCAATTAGAAATCATGCAATAAAAATAGCATTTTTTAATTTTATTCGAACATAAATTATTCATAAAAATTTTAAAGTAATGCCAGAAAATTATTTAAATGAGCATTTTAGTTTATAAATTAGTAGGAATTTAAGTTACTCATTGCAAAAGATTAATTAGGAAATCCAGAGTCACTCCATATATAGTCCGGATTTGGCACCTAATGACTTTTTCTGCAATTAAAGGAATACTAATATAAATCAGGTTTTTTTCAGATAATACTGTAAAAACAGTGAATGTCTAGTTTTTTGGGAGTAGACTTGATTTCTATCAATTTATAAAAGTTCAGTGTTTATATAAACTTAAAAAAATTTGGCTACTGAATGGCAATATAATAGGAGAGCATATTTCTTAATTTAAGTTCCTATTTTCTGTCGATTTCTTATATATTACCTTTGTTCTTTTTTTGGCATTCACTTATATATAAATATAGTTAAGCTTTTTCTGCATGTCTTATACAATCATTTAATAAACCCAAATTTTATGCTCTGATAATTCCTCGAGAATGACTAGTAATTTCTTTTACAATAAATTAGTTATAATTACCAGCTTTTCTAAAAATTTCGTAAAGAAATCTGAAATGCATAATAAGATTAACTTCTAGAAAAGATGTGAAAATAATATCTCTTTTTTTATTTGTATTGAAATTTTTAATA
Source organism: Latrodectus geometricus (assembly GCA_026290005.1). Lineage (NCBI taxonomy): Eukaryota > Metazoa > Arthropoda > Arachnida > Araneae > Theridiidae > Latrodectus > Latrodectus geometricus. Next base: position 548,233 of record JAPDSC010036683.1, read on the forward strand.
GAAGTAAGCAGAATAGAGCTATTTGTCTTGTCTGGTTAGTTTTACCTCAATTTAATTCCTTTCCTGTCAATTTAAGAAGAGATGAAATCTGACAATATTATACTCAAAATTTATGCAATAAATTTCAATTATATAAAAATCATTTTCGTTTCATTCTACATAAAATTTGAAATTACCTTCTCAATCTTAATGTCTTTTACTAATTTTGATATAAAATTTGAATCTTTATTTCATTTTATTATAACCATGGAAATGCAACAGAAAAATATAGAGGTATATATAACATAACACGTAGTATTCATAATATTATTAGAATCAAAAAATACTTTACACTACAAAACACAATTTGAAGGTAAAACTTTTATATTATTCTTTAGAAAGCTAAAAATAAATAATAATTAAAATTTAAAAGTAAGTGAAAACTAAAAACAGATAACAGATTTCTACCTAAATGATAGCTGTTTCAGTCCAGTCCTCATGAGATTATTTTTAAAGAGAAATTAACCATGTGTGTGTTCACAAATGCTAGATGAGGAAATAAAAGTTAACTGAAACTATATATCCATTTTTTATCGGAAAAATTATTTAAGCTGAATTTATGAATTACCTAAAAATTATACATCTAATTTTGTGATTCGCTATTTGAAAGATATTAAAGGTTGATATTTAATGAATGATAGTGAATACGTTTTATAAAACTTAGTTTAAAATCAGAACTTAATTTGGAGGTCAATATTTTTAAAATCTACGTATATATATATGTGTGTGTGTGTGTCCATGTAAAAATAAAAATTAATTATATTTCCTGAAATCAACTATTAAAAGGATTTCATTTATTTGTATATATAAAGTTGTTTTCTTCGTATGCCACATAGGCTGGCAATAAGGGGTGCGCTGCTCTCCTTTTCTAACTGAACTTTATTTGGTGTGGAGTCCGAATTCTTCAATACACACATACCATATAACACCACCACAAACCCGTTTATAGAGTGGAACACATTCATACATCACCTCAGAAGAAGAAAGGACAAAGAAACACAGAGATAGAAAGAAAGGAAACCTCCATGTTTGAACCGGGATTTGAAACCGGAACCAATAGCCTAGGAGTCAGAAACGCTAACTACGCATCCATTTGTCGGCATTACATTTATTTAAAATTAACGAAAGAAACAATGAAAAACATCTAACACAAAATCTATTTTATTTTGGTGAGGATGCAACTACCATTCTTGTTGCAATTATATTTCATGAATATAAAAATTATAATCTTTTTATTTCTTACAGATTACAGTGCGATTTTAAAAGAATATATTTCTTTTATAATGAAGCTACATTTTAAATGTACCATAAAGAAAGTAGGCTTGATTAGCTTTATTAAATGGTTCAATAAAAGGAATTGTTCATAGAAAATGCAACTTTAATTACTTACTTAAAGGATATTTTTGTCAAAGCATTAAATATAAATTTGAATTATTTAAATTTTATCATTTTGTTATGCATTTATCTTCGATATAACATTTAATTATAAATAAGAAATTAAAAAATATTATCCTTTTTAGATTTCAAATCAATTCTAGTCAGTATACTATTTTGGTTAAAGTCAATATATTGAAAATAAAACCATAAAAGTTGTTAAAGCTGAAAACCTTCTGGACAAATCGCAATTTTTTCCTTCTTGAAATAATCATCGACATGAAACCTGGAATTCTAATCTCGTGAATGCAATCTCTAAAATCCTAATCTGATACCAAAATGTCTATTTTAATTATAGTAGCAACCCTGTGTTTCTAAAAAAACGGAATATATATTGTAAGGTTATTTGTTTGCATTTTCTTATTATTAATACCCATTTAATGATATCACTAATACTCGATAAGATTGTAAAGTTACTTAAGGCTCTTAAGTAATAAAAACATTACGTTATAAATATTGTTTTCTTTGGCTTTTCTTTTAAAATGCTCATACAATGTTTCATAAATTCTTATTTATCTCGGATCCACATCGAGTAATCTCCTTATCTTACTATTTCCTTATCAAAGGTTTGTATAAGCTATTAAATACATTGAATGGATTATATATTGAGTAACAGAGATTCAAGAATTCGTTTGGGCAAAGTTTATTTTGTTGAGAAGAAAAAGAAACAAGTTGTGTGCTCCCCAATATAAAGTAAATATTTTGTCATGAATTAAATTTTTCTTGTTCTTCTGAAATTAAAAGACTGAATAATTCATTTCAAAGTTTTGGTGAGATAAGTAGGATCTATATTTGAAGGAGAGATGATTCCTGCAATAAATCAATATTTACTTATACATTATTTAAAACTAAAATCATATTGTTTGGGAAGTAAACTAGGCATATAAATTATCACACTGATTCTGTTAAATATAGTTAAAAGTTCCACTTGGTCTATAGAAATTTTTAGTTTTATGCTAATGTATCCCATAAAAAAATAAATGGCTTATAAAAATGATGAAATATACAATAAGGTCACTAAATTATTAGCTTGAAAATAAATTTGATGTAGATAAGCGATAGACTAAAAATCTTTTCTCTGTATATTTTAAAAGTACGTAAGTATTATTCCAAGATATCAAAGAAAGAAATGTATTGTCCTGAGACATTTGCGTGTAATTACTCCCTGACATGAGTGCTTTCGAGAAGTCTTATTATTGGAGCATTTCTATGGAGTCTATTATTTCTGTAAGAAAAAACAAGTAATGGAATATATATGAAAAGAAAGTCAGAAAGGATTTCCTCGTAGATGTTTCAGTACAAGAAAAAGAAGAAAAGCTCAAAATGTGAAGTATATGTAGATGACGAATCCTACCTTTATATATTTTCAGAAAAACATCAAAAAATTTTACTCTCTTTGAAAAAAGAAAAAATAGCTATTCTATCCAATTATGATACTATTAATAATGCTCTTATAAGTCGAACACAGTTCTAACAAAGGTACTTTTTCATCATTTTAAAATTAAGTCTGCATTCTTATTTATCATAATTCCAAAATTATAAGAATTTTAGAGATTGGAAAAAATTACACAGTAATAAATTTTTAACGATAATTCCCACTATGTTGTTTTATTTACTTTGCAAGTAGTTAAAACCCTACTCTATCCTTCTAACAATGAAATAATCATTAAAAATGTATCCTAAAAACGAAAATTGTTGCTTTATTGTTTCACAAAGCTTTAGCATCGTTCCATTTCTTTTTTATTCTTCAAAGGAATTCGTTATTTTTACACTGGTTCTTCAACCTTTAGTGCTTAAAATTTAGCTCCTTTTTCATAAATTCTTAATGATTGAAGTTCTTTTCAATTTTTGTCATATTTCAAATAATCATAGTTATAATGAAATACATTAATGTATTTAGAAAATAATTTTCATTGAAATCCACATCACATTATAGTTATTTATTACATTTCAAATAGCCATAATGTGGTATATGTATTAAATATTTATATCATAAATATTCATGCTAAATATTTATAAATATTTAACACACAGATTAGATCTGTTTGGTAACTTTTATCAAAAAATAAATGGAAAGTGGAAATTTAACAGAAAAGTTCTATATTTCGGTTGAAATAATAAATATTCATATTATTGTCATTAATGATAAAACCAAAAGTTTCGAAATTGAAAATTGAAACACAAGAAGAATTCAAAAAACTGTGCTTATCGTTAAGAATTCTTTCCTTCCTGAAGCTCAGCAAAATATCTGTAAAACAATTGAATCATTCATATTTATTTTATTCCTATTTCTAATTTAAAAAAATGACAAGTTACTTTTGTTACTGTTTTATCTTGTTTTTATTATTCTGAGAAACACTTTTACTGGTATTATATGGGTATGATCTTTATCTCCTTATGGAATATTAATGTTTCTTTGAAAGCATTTCTTAGAAAATCTTCTTTTTAACTAAACAACAATGAAAATAAAATAAAAAAAATGTAAATAAAATATTTGGACTGTAAAAATAAAAATTGTAATCAATTGAAATTGAATAGCAATAAAAAATTTCTTATAATAACTTTTAGAACATGCTTATTACTTTGATGTATATTCATGATATATATTGATAAACTTGAGAGTTAAAATTTGTGAACTGAATATTTATTTAAGAAAAACTTAATTTAATGCCTTAAATAATGGTTTAGAGCCTCATGGGTAAAATCCACATTAAATATTCTCACAATGTGGAAGCACTGTGCGTATAGAAGATCAGAATTTCTTTCGAAGCCATTTTTAGAAAACAAGCAAATAACATGTGAAAGTTGCCCTTCGATTCTTCTTGGTTACAAAAACAATATATCCATGAGGGTCATAACCCTTTGATGACCGTGTACAGGTCTTCAGACAATTGTTTCGCTAGTTTAAAACTATTTTCTGATAGTGAAATTTACCCATATGGCTAAAGTGCTAAAGAATCGACGAAAATATGTAACTGATTTTCCGACTCCAAAGAGAGTATGATGGCACATCTGCTCTCTCAGAATTTTATATATATCTTCAGGAAGCATGTTTTTCTTAAGAAGATTCATGAACATTTTTTAAATCTTTTTGTTCTCTCACTTAAGCTGCAACCCTAAACAAAAGTTGGATTATAATGAGACTGACAATTTTGTATAGTTTTCCATGATTGTCGTACCATGACTGGCTATTAAGCATTATATTTACGCATTCCCGTCTACTTAGTTGGCAAATTGTTATATCTTACATTCATATTTCTATCCGTAAAATTAACAGTTTTCTCTGCGTGTTTGAAAAAATAAATTATATTTTCCGAGAACTGAAAATGTAATAAAAAAGAAAAAATTAATTATAAAAAGGAATATCTCATTTTTATAGTTTTCCCTCAACTAATAAATAATAATAGTAAAATATTTAAGAAAAAGAAAAATTTTGGAATATAAAATATTCTGTAATTAAAATTAAATAGTGTTAATTTATAAGACAGAAAAATGTGCTAATTTTTTCGGGCAGAAACAAAGAGGAATATAGCAATTTGTAAGGAGAGGGTTTAATAAAAATACCCAAAAGCAGTTAGCACTATTTGGGCAGAACCTAATTAATCTTGACAATGGGAAATAGTTTCAGCATTGGTTTTTCTCATCCTGAAAATTAGAATAAGAAACGAGTAAACGTACCGAACTAACGAAGAGTATTAGCGTTTATGCTTTCGGAGCAATAGCTCCCGGGTTCGTTTTCCGCTCCCGGCTTGTGTTCCACGTATAATTTGATTTCAAATTGTAGGTCTCAGTGTAAATTAGTCCTCGTTTACAAAAAATGACCATAGAGCAATAAAAAAGCTAAAATATGATAGTGGAGTGATAAATATGCTCACAAGTAGAAATGGAAGCTGATTGTGACTTCCCTTACCTAAAAGCATGATAAATACAGTTAACAAAAAATTAATTAATAAGACTGAAAGCATTTTTTTAAACTTTACCAATTGCAAGAAAATATTTTAAGAGCGCTTTATCTTTGTCATCTTTATTATTTCCTGTTCGAAAATCTAATTTCCTTTAGCTTATACAACTTTAACACTAGTCTCCATATTTTTTACAAATATACATATTTTATTTTCTATATATATATATATATATATATATATATATATATATATATATATATATATATATATATATATATATATATATATATATATATATATGACAAAATTTTCGGAAAATCGTCTGCCTATCCTTTACTTGTTAGAGAAAGAGGAGAGCCCTGAAATATTTGCAAAGATAAATTAGGTCTAGACAGCGCCTTTGTGAGAGAATTTCCTGAGTGAAAATAGCATGCATGATGAGATATCATCGATCTATTGTACAATGGTAGTTCTATAGCAAAAGTTCTAGAGTTTACTTTGAGAATCAGTTTGTCATATAATTTGAGCTTTAAAAGCGTATTTTCAGGGAATACAAGTTTGCTGAGTCATAAAATAAAGATGATTCTGTTTTTACTTAGTGATATTTATACGTTACAAAAAAGAAACTTAATTTCTATGGGTTTACAGAATCAATTTATTTTATAAGAGTGATATTTCAACTTCAAATATTTATGAGTCTTTGAGTTATATAAAGTAAGCTATATATATATATAGTTATTTGAAAAAGTATTTTAATTATTTTCATAATTAAATAAATTTTAGCTTCAAGTTTCTTATATTTTTGTACTAAGATAATGTTAAAGTATGATACATTTCATGGTTACAAATTAAAATCTCATTCCCTTTTTAAGTTATATTATCATATATTATTAAAAATGTTTTATTTAAAATTATAACTTAAAAATTATAACATAAAATAAAATATTATAATATAATATAAAATATTATAACATAATATGAAATAAATTATAAAATATTTCTATTATAATAGTTTTAAAATTAGTATCTAAACGGAACTAAATGTGTCTTTCATATGTCACATCAAAATTTATTTCTAGATTTTAAATTAAATTTTATATTAATTTTTGCTGTAGATTATTGATTATTTTTTAATTTGATGATTTTGTTTTATTTAAACGATCTCTTAATCATTGGAAGGCATAGATAAAATATTGGAACTATGCATGTAAACACGTTAAATAAGTGGCATCATTCCAGTTGGTTGACTACTAGTTTTACAATTCAAAATCTATTTATTAGTTAAATGAAATAATTTTTGCAATTTTTTATTAAAAATATTTAATTATATTTTAGTTTTTATGAGCAGAACATTTTTACAAAAGTAAAATTTCACTGGCTTTTGTGTATATTGCAGTAATATATTTCATCATATATACTTTTATTTCCCATATTTATTTTATTTGAAGTTTTCATCAACTATATAACTGGAAAAATTCTAAGAATGTTTTGAAAATGTTAATCAAAACCACTGGCATATTACTTCAATTTAACATTGCAACATTACGGAAGCTCAAAATTGCTTCAAGGATTTTTGAAGCAATTTTATATTCTTAAAAATATCAGCCTGAGTTTGTTAAGTATTCCAGATTTCTTGTGGAAGTTATCAAAATTAAAATCGTATTTATAATTAATAAAGTTCATTCTTACAATTAAATTTAAGACTATATAAAATTACATAAACAAAGGTTTAGAAAATTTGCTTGTGTTGAGTTGAAAGCCAATGAGCAAAAATTAATTTTTTAAAATGGAATAAAAGTTAAATTAAGTATTTTGTGAATAGAAATATGTCAATACATACATTATATTAACTTATTTTAGAAAAAAATTAATAACATGTGACAAGTTCAGAAATTTCTTAAGTCCTCAATGAAAAATATGTGAGTCAAAATGATTGGGATAAAATAATGTTTTATTTCTCACAAATCCATTTTTTTCTTAAGAAATGTTATTTAATTAAAATATTATACATTTATACTTCAAAATTTTGTTGTGAAATTATAAATATAAATATTTTTAATTATATTTTTTCTGCGTGTCACAATAATTATATGTTTTGTTATTAAAAATCAAACATGTCGATTATAAAACAGAAGAAAACTTCATTTTCTGAAGTTTGAGTATAAAATATTCCGATTTTTCTGTTCTTGAATAACCGGAATAAAATGTAACAAATTAAAATGAATTTGGCTTAAAAGTTCTTATTCACTTTATATTTAAAAAACTTTTAAATAAAAACCTAATCTTAAAATTTAAATTTTAAAAATAATTTAGAGTTTTTGATATAGATATATTTTAGTTTTAACAACGATATTTTAACAATTTTGAAAGTGATTTAAAGTTAATACTTGACACTTTTTCATGATATCAGGAGAAGCTAGAAAATTCAAGAATTATTTTTAGGAATCTTTTAACTAATTGACTAATTGTGTTGATTAAATAGTTTACCTTTGTTGATTTACATCTTCAACTTGTCTACTTCATCGCACACTCTTACTGCATTAGTACTAGAAAGGTATTTCCTACCATGTTCAAGTCAATGAATAAAAGAGGATTATTTTTTTGAACGAGCCTCTATTTTACTGATTGACGAGTGAGAACTATTTTTGATCATTTTGGTAAAATCGTTTTTGTCAATGTACATGTGAGAGAGAGCATGTACATTGACATTCTCATAAAAAACACTTTTCGTTAAAATTCCATTTCTCCATTTTCCTATTTACTCTAAGGTCAGCTTCAAACTTTTGTTTGTAAGCAGTACAATGTGGTCAAAAATTTAGAAACAATAGGTTTTTTCTTATAATAATGATAATCTAATTATATGATTAAGCTTCAATTTATTTCACAATTTTAATAGAACAAAAGTCCTCCCCAAAAGCCTTTAGAACAAGCAAAATTCATACATCATCAAATAACTCACATTTGTGTCTTCATTATTGCTAACCATTTTAACAATTTGCTCACACTAATCTGTCACATATGTCTTCTTTAATTTTGCATATTAATTGACATGTGTGTATGTCAGAATATCTAGGCGTTATCTCAGACTAAAATAAACTGGTCATCAACAGCTCGGAAATGCCAAGCCAAAGAAACCAATTCTTTTAGCACTGTTTGGTCGTTTATTGGCAGAGATGTGAAGTAGTAAGTCTAAATGCAACATGATATCTGTCTATGCAAATTGACAGTGCTACTAAAATCATAAATTTTTCATGGGTTTAAAATATTTTTATATGCAAAAGCTTCTCTTTATGAGAAAAATCATTTGAAATCTTTCAGTATTCTAAATATCAGTCGTTATTTAGGATGATATAGCTCTAGCTCCGTCTAAGAACGGCGATTACGGTCTCATAAAGTATTAGATAGATTGCAAGAAGGAGAAAACCTTTTGGCCACATAACTTCAATCATCCATGTATGAATTTTTTTAATATAGTCTCTTTTAGCTGTTTCTATAAATTTGTTCTTGTCTTAGTAGTGAAAATACAAAAGTTATCCAATATTAATCTCTCAATAGTATCCACATAGTGGTCATTTAATAAAGTTTTTTGCTTGATTTTCATAGTGATTGAATCAGTAATCCATAATGATTGATATAGTCTAGATTGTAGTAGCTCCACAAATTGTGATGTCCTATGCCTAGTCTACAAATGATTCGTTACTGAAATTCATCATTCAAATGATAGTGGTGTACGATTTATGAAGATCATTGTTACTGCATTCCGTATAGTTGGTATTATATCCTTCAAAAAACTAGGTTTCGCATCCAAATTTGGTCTTTTTATAAGATTTTTACTTATTATTTTTCTAAAAGGTAACAGTTTCTTTCATTGTTTAAAGAGAAACTCACACATTATATTGAAAAACACTAATATTCTAGGAACCTTTTTTTTTACTTATACACTGGCGCAGCTTGTCCTTTTTGGACCTTGCAACATAAAACCCAACCAACCAACCAGCTTCTTACTTATACATATTTCTTTATTAACAATTTTCTAACACAAATTGTATGTATACTTTGTATATTTTACTTACAATGATGTCAAAACATCGTCACTCATAGGAAAAGATGTATGGAAAATGAGGAACATTTAAAACATACCAAATACAATCAAGTTAATGTAACACAAACCTTTTGGTACATAAAGTATATTTTATTAGTTAGATTGTGTTAACATATGACAATTTACGAAATGTAAATATCGTTGGAAAAATTGCAATCAACGAATAAAACGTCACAGTTTCACACTTAATCATTTACATTTAATGCGCTTTTAAAACTAAATTTTTATATCTCAAATATTTTGATACATCATAGTTAGGGACATCGTGGTTTGTTGATAGCATAACTCTCTTCGAGATTGTAGGATTCCTGTTCAAGTTCCGCCATTGTTAACTGCAGAAATTAAATGTTTTCTATATAAACTGTTTCTTACACGCACACTGTTCAAATTGAATGCTTCGGAGTTTTCTGAATTTTCTCCCTTGCGACATATAAGTACAGCCCACTAGCTATAACATGTTTTCTTGTAACACCATTTTCTGGCTTTAAAGTCTTTAGAAAGGAAAAAAAAAAAAAAGAAAAAAAAAAACTATCTGTATATTTGAAACTAATCATGTTTTTACATTCTCTATCATTTTTTTTAACAAATAATTTAAAATAATTAGTTGACCTCATGATTTAATTGAAGCAAAAATGTTGTTAGTTAACTTTAGAATATCACTTGATGCAATAACATGGATAATTTCATTGTTTTGTTGCTCAGGATTAGGTTAAGTTTTCTTTTACCTATAAATCAAATGATTTATATATATATATATATATATATATATATATATATATATATATA
>JAPDSC010036683.1:558598-568867 GCA_026290005.1 Latrodectus geometricus
ATATATATATATATATATATATATATATATATATATATATATATAATCCCAAGAGCTTTTTAAGTACATATATTAAATGCTTTGAAAACTTATTTAGCAAGGCATGTTGGTTTATTCAATACAATATATTTTAATAATAAAAAAAAATTCTGATTGCAAGCCTTGGTGGAACTATAGATAATAAATAAATTATACAAAAGTTTAATTTTTCTCCATTTAATTAAAATTTTCTAGGCTTAAAAAAGCAATTAAACTTATGGAATTCAATGGCATTTTGTAATTTACGAAAAATAAAGGATTTGAAATCAGATTTTATTTTATGTCTGTTATAAAATCAATGTATGTCTCGAATGTGACTTTGATGCTTTGAATATTTTCCAATGAAAATACTGGATACGTTTAGGATTGAAATAATAATGATAATTTTCGTCCCTAAATGAGATTGTAAGAGAAATTTTAGACTAGTTTCACATTATCATCATTTAATTTTCTCCAATTGAATATAAAAGTGCGACTTCATATACAATTTTAAATTCTGCATTGCATTTAAAATGGTATCAATAAAAAAAACACTGTTTATTAAGTGCTTTGAGGTAAAATGCTACAGCTTAGTGCTTTTGGTCAAATCACAACTCACAATTTTTATAACGAATTCTATCATTAAAGCTAAATTTGCAAAACATGTCTGAAAATTGTCAATTATCTATATTTCCTCAACCATTTGTTAAACTTCCATTGGGAAATCCTTTTAATAACTTCGATTTTTGCTCAGAATAATTTTAATTAGTAAAATACACTTTTGGAAGTGCAGAAAATACTTTTTTATATTACACTGTATCCAGGCTCCCAGAAGTATATTTAATAAAATTTTCTTGTGTGTGTGTGTGCCGTATAAACTAATACACATAGTATATTCTTAAATATATTATTATTGAAAATATATTGCATCAATGATGAAGTTCACATCTATAGACTCAGAAAATAACAGTTGATTATCCTTACCACATCATAGCATTTTTACTTCTTAAATACAGCAACAACATTTTTATATATAATTTCATGAATGTATAAAATTATAATTATTATAAAAAATGAATGACTTTTTTATATTTCCAAAATTTTAAGTTATTAGTTGGGGAAAAAGTTATCCATTATTTTTTCGGTAGACGTCTGTAGTGATCGCTATCTCGTGAGGTATCTATCAAACAATTTCAAATTTATGCTCATTGGAAAGGTAACATTTGACACTAAAATATTCTCTTGCGGTTTTTTGTTTGATTAATTCAGCTATGAGTACAATGTTTTAAAAATAGAAGACAACAAACAGAAAATTCGATACATTTTAGTTTTTCTTTTATAATGGCGAAAATGCTAACCAGGTGGCTAAAATTGTGAAAGGTGTTTATCGTCCTATATATGACTGTAACAACCAGTTACGCACAATTTTGGTTTCGTCGATTCCGTTTGGGTATTTGGATGCTAAAGATGCACCTCGCATGGATACAACATCGTCGAGAATGTCTATAAAATATCAAAAATTATCAAACTTGACAGCATGTCAGCAGTCGTAGCTTCGCACAAGACCTAAAAATCTACATGAAAACTGTTTTAAACCTTTTTACAAAGCGAATTTATCTGAAAGAAGTTACAAAAAGTTCACGTAAAAATAATGGATTTCTTTTTCCCCAACCTAATATTATATATGGAAAGTCTTGATTGAGGTACTAAGTTTATTTTGATTTTTTTTTATGTATTATTTAGTGTTATTTTAATGAGCTCTAATTCAAATATTTAAAAGAAGCTTACTATAAAATATTTTGCATCTCGAGTATATATATTTCTTTTATTACTATACTGAATTACATTTTAATAACTGTCACTTTGTTTTTGGGGTGCATCTCTTTGAAAATTGAGGTGGAAACAAATTAAACTTAGATACTTCTGAATATATGGCTATTTACTGTTAGCAATATCAAAACAAGTATGATTTTTATGTACTGATTTAATTTTGCTGTGTGGTTTATTTCGCAATATCTGCAAAGATAACTAGTAATTTAATAGTTAAAGCATTCAAGCTCTGATAATTTCTCTTTTTCAGATTATCATGATATAATATTAAATAATTTCGATCAATAGATTTTACACAAATAAAATATGAACTGTTTGAATAATATTTTATTTTATTATGAAATAAATTTTGCAGCGTGTCATAGTTTTAAGCGTAAGAAATAGAACCAGCTCAAAGAACAATTTAGCATAGGTATTTTCAAATAAATTTTACTTTGTATTGTTCTTATTCCAAAGAAAATTTTAAGAAAAGATATTTTTAATCTATAGTTACAAAATATTCTAATGGAAACAGTGAAGTATTTTAGTGATACGTGCAAAAATGATTTTAGAATTAAAAGAAAACATGAATATATAAAATTTAATCAATACCTCAGTAATTTTGTAAGGAGCAAAGGACGGTGTAAAAAGTTATATTTTATATTTTTACAAAAATGTATGACTCGTATTTTAAAACCAATTCCTTAGGGAATTCACCTACTTTCAACATTCTCTTAATTAAAAGTATTTGAATGAGGACTTGAAATTTTTTTGTAATTTGTTATTTGGAATGTAAGTTTGTAATTTTTTAATAAGTCAGTTCTTTTAATTATTTATATTTGCAGTATCTTTATTATATTTATAAAATTATAGAATACCTTTTAAGAATACTTTAATCAGTAATATTTTTTATATATAAAATTATAGAATACCTTTTCAAAATATTTTAATCAGTATAATATTTTTCTAAGCATCTTTTCAGCATGTCTCAGTAAAATAGGTCCTTAAAAGTTCAAGAGTTAATCCATACTTTTCTTGTTTATGGTATGAATGTATTTAACTAAGCAAAGGAAAACAGATGGATCATCTAACTATATTTAACTAAGCAAAATCGGGACATGTCACTGAAAAGCTGTTGAATTATTCTTGGCAGAAATCCTTCTGCTGCACAAAAGTGATAGGAATGGGTGTCATTAGTGTTTAAATAATATTTGAAGCAACCAAGAAATAATCCGGCTTTTATCTTGAAAAACACAGCATCTTTCTCTCTTTAAGCCATGAAAGGAGGCGAAGTAAGACGTAAAGAGGATTAGGCATCAGCCATGCAACCGACAGCCAGCAGCGCAGAGGTAAAAGGCCGTAATCCTCTCCGCCAGAAGAGGTGCATTACTCAAAGAAAAACATTTTATTTCTCAACTCATGGTTCCTCATCACAGACTACTTCTTGATAACTAAAATGTCGCTTTTAGAACACAGCTAAATTAGAAAACATCCAATTTTTATTCTTCTTCAATTCACGGAGTAATGTTTTTTTCACAAATTGCTGGCTTTTCCATTGTTTCGGAGAGTGTCTGCTTCTATTCTTATGACTTAATATGTAGTGGGACTAGTTATTTGCAAACAAATTTATGGGATATTTAAAATTTAGAAACAATGGTATTAATAAGAGCAATCTCATAAACATTATTGTTTTCACATTAATCCTCAAATTTTGTGATAATTCATTTAAGTTCACTTATAAAAATGACTAAATAATGGCTCAAAACCTATATTTGTATTGTTTCAGCTTCTTTTGGCTAGATTACGCATAAATTTTATGAAAAATAAAGAAAGTTATTTTGTTAAATATAGGCAGAAATGAATGATAAATTTTCTGCACAATTTTCGAAAAGAGTTTTCTTGTGACTTGGAATTTATCAGAAAATTTATATAATAGTTACATAATGAGGCTGAATGCTAGTGTAATAATATCTGCAGTGGGTAAATTCAGCTTTATAGTGGTACTTTGCATATGCAAAAAAATTGACATAAATACGATAGAATGTTTTAATATTTCTTTATTTACTATTAAATGCTTACAAAAATAAATTACTATGATAATTAATGAAAAATACCATGAAATTACTAGAGAAATAAGAAATTTAAGGCGTAGAAATACACTGCTCAAAACAACTAAAGGATATTGTAAGTTTTATATCAAATAAAAAGATAAGCCAAATTTTTTGCCGAAAATGGAAGAAGAGAATCACAAATGAAAATTTTTCTGATTTTCAAACTGTGAAGTATGCTAATTTTGAGTTCGAAGTCAAAAACGTCGCTTCAGCAGTAGTGAAGGAAATTTGACTTTCAACTGAATGAAAGACAATAAAGACAAGGATGATCGGCATTCAGTGATTACTTTGTTTCGATGTGTACGATGTCTCAGCGAAGTCATTTAACCAATTCAGAAGCTTGGAGAGGCGTTGGTAGGTTAGAAGGGGGCTACACTCAAGCCGAAGTAGCGCAAGCCATTGGAGTGTCACAAAGTGTGGTTCCAGGATCTGGAACCGTTTTTTGGAGACGGGAAGTGCAGGCTAAAGACCAGGGGAAGGTCGTAGACGGGCAACAACGCCCCAATGAAGATCGTTATTTAGTGTTAACGGCTCGGAGACACCGAAATATGAACGCTACTCTTTTCCAACAACACCTTTACTCGGCTACTGACACCACAGTTTCAACTCAGACTGTTCGAAACCGGCTCCATGGTATAGGTCTGTATGCTCGCCGATCGATGGTATGCGTTAAGCTAACATCAAGGCATCGTCGTGACCACAGGCAGTGGGCAACAGAGCATGTGATCTGGAGGAGAAATGAATGGAGCTATGTTCTTTTTTCTGACGAGTCCCTTTTTCTATTCATCCTGATAATAGGCAACTGGAGGGACCATGGCAGTAGGAATAATCCCGCGTTCGTGCACGAAAGTGTCAGATTTGGCGGTGGAGGAGTGGTGGTGTGAAGTGGCATCTCCACTGACGGGCGCACAGACCTCTATGCCATTCGAGATGGACCTCTGACTGGTCGCCGATATAGTGATGAGATCCTCAGACCTATTGTAGTCCCTTACGCTGCAGCAATCGGAGATGACTTCATTTCTATGGACGGTAATTGCAAGCCACATCGTGCTAACCTGGTCGAGGATTTCCTTTTCGAGGAAGGAATCATACGAATGGAATGGCCAGCATGTTCTCCAGACATGAATCCAATAGAGCACATTTGGAACGCTCTAGGAAGACGAGTTGCTGGCCCCAATCACCCCCCAAATTCTCCAAGAACTGGAAAGAGCTCTTCTGGAAGAGTGGGACAGAATATTCTAACTCGTGATTAATAGCCTCATTGGCTCCAGGTCTCAAAGGTGTTCAATGTTGCTGGCTGTCCGTGAAAACCATACCCCTTACTGAAAATGATTTCTTTTGAAGGGAACACCTTTTCTTATTCTTTTTTTCTCATATGCACAAATTGTGTTTTTTCCTTTTGTGCACAAATGCGCAATAAAATGCATTTTTTTCTGACAAACATGTGTAATTTATTCTCATATCACCTACTACATCTGTCGACCATGTATCAATCAGCTAAAAACTTTCCCAGCCACAAGATCCACTTAAAACCGCAATATCCTTTAATTATTTTGAGCAATGTATATTGCTATAAAAGCTAAACCGTAGAGGAATAATGTGTTATAAAAAGATTTTAATAATTTAAGCGAGATAGAAAAATATTTGAGGAACATATTAAAAAAATTGAACTTTACAAAACCAATAATTTTTTTTTCTTGATAGATTTTTAACAAAACATGAACAGTTTCTTATGGAAAAAGTTTCTTAACATTCATTTCTAAAATAGTTTATATCAAGTAAAATAATTTGAAAATAAACATAAAATTCGAAAAATAAATGTTCGACCTTCAAAGAGTAACATCTTCGGAAGATAGAATTTCTTCACATCGAGACTTAGAGGGAAATTAAAATATATAGCTACAGAAAATAAAATCTTAAACTTCATCCAAACAAAAGAATTCATATTTATTTGATAAATATTTTACTTGGAAAAAATAAATAGTACAAAAAGAGTAGGATAATCAAAAATTAATTCATTTCATACAGTTAAGGAATCTATATTCCTACTTGATAATCAGATGACATAAGATGATGTATCAAAACGTTTAGTAGAACTTCGGGAAAAGAAGTAAAACTTTGATCCAGCAAATATATCCGAAAGATTAAGCTTTCCGTAAACGCTTATAGACGAAGAAAAATCTTTGATTAGGAAGTTGAAAAGCGAATTATTGTAGCTTAAGCCCGGGGATGAGATACCTCTTAAATACTTATGGATTCAAAGAACATATATTCATTCGATTTTAAAATTAGAAGGAAACAGATTTAACAGTCACGATAATCCTCTTATTATTGAATTTAAGAATAATATTCAATGAGTATATGATACATTATTTGTTCAGTATTCTCAAGATACTGTAAAAACTGCAATGATATCTGAAGAGCAGAAAAAGATGTTTTGAAAGTAAAACATAAATAAGAGTTAAAAAAAGAAATGAAGGAATGTAAAAGAAACAACTGATCTCTGTAATATACAACTTTCATACATAAAAATTTAAGTATAAAGGCTTCATTTGAAGGAAAAAAAAACAGTAATATATATATATTTAATATCTATTGGAACTGTTAAATAAAACAAAAAATGTAGAATACCAAAATTTATTAATAAAAGGGCTAATTAACTGAAACTTGTAATGCTGTTCCCGATATGAGATTGAACTTAAATTTATGAAAACCATTTATATAATGCAGGTATCACTTAAATTAAAATTAATCTTCCAGAAGCAGAATTGAATATTGAAATCTTAATTGTTACAGATATTAGAATTCATGGCAAAATAATATTAACCAATTAAACTTTATTTTGAAACAAAATGACAAGAAACGGTTTAATATTAGCACACTTAAATTGCTTAATCATTCTGTTAGAACTTGATCAAGTTCTAGAACCACAGTATGCTAATTGGGCGATTAAGTGCTTCATTGGAAATTTATAAGTTCTTTCGCAGTCTTGTGAAAGCAATGTAAGCAGTTACTTTGAAAGAAATTGAAATTATTAAAATTGTTTAATCAATAAAAATGAATATTCACTGTTTATTATCAGAGATACCTTTGAAAAGTATATGTTGAACCTTGAAAAAAAACATTCGAAAATTTAAATTTTTCATTCAAATCGTAACAAAAAAATGATATTTAACATGTCCTTAAAACTATGTTGTATTCCCCTATTTTTCTCTCCTGTGCTAATTCTTGGACTTAAGTTGAATACTCATCACAGTTAATAATCTTTAATGAATGCACAAGTTAAAGTATATAAATTCTTATGTATATAAGTTTCAATGAATCTTCACAATGAAACAATTAAACAGAAAGATTTATATAGATACATCAAGGGCCTATATAAATCTTATATAGGCACATGGTATTAATTTGTTAAAATCGTCTAGATATAATTAACTAAAATGGTATACAAAATAGTAATTTTCATTTAATATTAAACAGAATGTTAATTTTAAAAAAATGTGAATCATAGTTTTTTGTAAATGTGAGTTGCAAAACGTTACTTACATGCAAATTATAATCATATGGCTAAAGCTGGTGTAATCATCAAGAAACTTTTTAATCATAGAATGTAAAGTAAATTGAATTAAAATGCTAAGTGTGTTAAATGTAAAATTTGGTATAAGATTCCGAGCTATCTATCTATCTATTTATCTATGTACCTATCTATCTATCTATATATATATAACTATCAGTACATACATACAAATGTATATAAATTATATGTATGTTATATACAGTAGATGCATGTTTTTACGAGCTTGCCGGGGCTGATAAAATAATAATTAAAATTGAAAGTTCAAATTTAGAAAAATTAAGTGATGGATCTTAATGCTAATTCTTTTTTTATCAAACTGCTTTCCCTTCACACAAATAAAGTACTGTTAAAAATTATTCAGTACGTATAAAGTAAGAAAGCAAAATAAAATTCAAATTTAAATCAAATTCTTACTTTTGTTTTATTGAAATAATCACATATTTTTTTTATTTCAAAAGCAGATTTTCCCGATTTTTTAAATAAGAAAGCTTTTCACTTTTTTTTTTTCTCAAAAAGTGTACTTCTATCAAATTAATTGGCTTTTCTGCAATGTTCTTTTCTGTGAATTTTCTGTTTAATTGCTTGTTTTCCAGGTGGTCAAGCGTTACCATTATATGCTTCTTGTTTTGAAGAAAAGTTCTTTTTCATTCATTATGTTCAAAATAATTTAATTATTGGGTAGTTTTTAAGTACAAATTACATCTGAATACACACTAAAAAAAGTCTTGAAAATAAATTTCGGGTTAAAGAGTTTCGGACAACTTTGTCGAAATTGGTGAATCAGTAACTCATCTTCACTCTATTTATCAAGCGAATGTTCTTGGATCTCTTTAATTACAGTGATTTCTTTAATAAAGCTTGCATATTAAAATGATCTAGATATCATTTTATCTGCAGCATCATTTCAAACCTAGATCGACAAGTGCATTATACTTAGAATATCAATTTCATAAGGAGATTTTAAACCCTGACTACGCTTTGCATAAGTAGCTTACAGTATTTACACTTGAAGCTATTGATTATACTCTGAGGTATAAGCTAATAGAGAACTCATTAGATGGCGGAAATTTCACATGAGTTTTTTCAAAACTAGGATTTCAACAACAGTAATGCAGAAAATTATCTAAAATTCGAAGGATTTATGATTCTTCAATTAAAAACTTTGACTAAGTTTCTCAAATAAAATAAAAAGAAATTTAAAAAATAAGATAAAAAGTAAATTCATACAGAAAAACGTGAAAATAAGTTCTCAAAAAAAATAATAATGATTTTTTAAAATTTTAGCTCGTAAATCAGAATTAAAAATATCATTGAGTCTATGGAACTAAAACGACCATCCACTAGTTTGCAAAATCATTAGTGTTCGTAAATTAAAGGTTCATAAAAACGAGCCTTCGGCTCGTTTTTATAGTCTTTAGATTTTATAGTTATTCTATGTATATAAATTTAGTTTTTCAGTCTTATCTCTTTTGCACTCTAGTACATTTAAACATCTATCTGTTTATATATATATATATATATATATATATTAGTTAAAACTTATATATTTGTGATAGGAAGATTATTTTTATTTGATTTATTCTCAATTTTAATTTTCAAAAAATTTAACTAAATAATAATTTAACAAACAGAACAGTATAAGCAAAATAAGGATCTTATTTTATCAGAAGTACTGTAAACATAATGATAACATACAAAAGAATCCCGTTAATGATAATTTAATTGCTTAGAGAGAAATTAAAATTATAGATTATTTTAACTCGTTAATAAAAAAAACAGAAATCAATTAGTACATTTTTTATTGCTCTGGTATTGGGAGCATATTAACTACAGGTGGGAAAAAGTCTTTTGAAGTTTACCCAGTGAAAATTAAAGCATAAAAGAGCCGTATCTTATAAATCACAATAGATCTTTTAATTATAAATGAAATTTCTTCAAACGAGTTACATTTTCTAGATCTCTTTTATTTATTAGTAAAACTGCTATCATTGACATTTAAAATAATCTCGATGCTCTTTAATTACTCATTGGGTATATTTTTGTATCAGCCGGTTCCAAAGTGGGGCAATTAGGACAAGAAGAAACTAATTTTGTGAATCTCACTTTATATATTTACCTCAAAGTATTTTTTATTTTTTGTAAGCATTTTCGATTAAAAATCACTTAATTATTATATAAATATTATACTTAATATTATATAAATGGTTAAATTAAAAAGTTTGCTTTCCATTATGTTAAAATGTTTTAAGTTTTTAAGAAGATAGTTGGATACCGAAGAAAAAGATTTTTAATTCTATTAATCTTTCTGCATTTTTATATATTTCAGTAAGAAATTTAACATTAATTGTCACTAGTTTGTAATTAAAATGTACTTCAATAGATAGGTAATCCGGAGTATAATGTTGCTTTTTTGCTTATCACATTAATTATAAATGTCTCTTGAATATCTTTGATTAAATTTTTTAATTTTAAAACATTTACTTCTAGAAAGATAAACATTAAATTAGTATCTAGTTGCGAATACGGAATTTACAGTTAATTATTCAAATTCATATTTAATCTGTCAAAATATGAAAATAATATCGTGTTTTTATTCTCAAATTGTAAAACCTTGATTTAACTAGTTTTTAAAATTCAGAATTAAAAATTTCTACATTCCTATAACATTTATCTAATGAGTTATCATTTTCTTATCTAGATAACTGCTTCATTGCTAATTTTATAACTATATTTATTTCATAACTGCTTCATTGT